>JANHFP010003337.1:3801-8801 GCA_032468135.1 Calamaria suluensis
GGGGAGGAACAAATTTGTGCATGCCCGGTCCTGATTGGTTCAGCGAGCAGAACCCATCCTGGATGATTGACAGTGCATCCTGTGAAGAAAAGGGGTGTTCAGGTAAGACAACACCCAATTTATTGTTTTGCAAGACTTCAGTTTCTGCATTTATTTCTGTGTTTGATTTTTTAAAGGTTTTTTTATATTTCATATCACTATTTAGCAATTAATTGCTATTTATTGTATTTTCATCCTGACTTTATTACTTTATTTTAGTGACCTAAGGCAGTGAAGTAACCTAATATTCCCCTATCTTCCTACAACAACCTTGTAAGATGCATTGAGAATGACTGGCCCAAAGTCACTCAGCCAGTGACTATTGCTATGAATTTGCAATAATTTTATCTACAATACTTTATCATTTGCTGTGATCTCTATACCCTACTTGCTTTTTTTTGGGGGGGGCATGGCAGAATATGATTTGGGTAGGAATTAATACTGTTCAGAGGGAGAGGTGATACCTTCTAACTTGTAAGAGGGAATGTTATGTAAAAGAGAGCATTTTTCACTTCAGGATATTAGAAAACTATGCAGGTTATTGTGGGAGGATTCTAAAGAAGATGTTAGGGATTCAGCTACAAAGAATTCTATAAGAATTGAATTATTTGGATCCATTTCAGCCAATAATTAAGCCTGGACATAGGGCGAAAACAGCATGGTAGACAACCATTGTCTGGAACTTGTTGGGGGGAGGTGAACTGCTCAGTTAGGCTTCTTGGTGATATTACTATTGACTGTGTTATATGCCATCACTCTGCTAAACAAATAATTCCCTCAACACTGTCAAACTGCTCGCATTAGGCTGCATTACTATTGCTATTGGTCTTCTCATCATTCATGTCGCCCATCTCCTCCCACTTGTGACTGCATGACTGTAACTTTGTTGTTTCTATCCTTGCAATTTATATTGATACTGGTTGTTTCCTAGTATGATTTGATTGCTTATTGTACCATATGACTGCCACTGGGTGCTGTGCCTTGTGATCCTTGATGAGTGTATCTTGTCTTTTTATGTACACTGAGAGCGTATGCATCAAAGACCAATTCCTTGTCTGTCCAATCACACTTGGCCAATAAAGAATTCTATTCTATTCCATTCCATTCCATTCCATTCTATTCTTCTGAAATACTTTTGAGGCATTTAGAGCTTTAGACATCATGTGAAAGTGGTTCGATTCCTTCCAAAGTGGACAATTCCAGTCATTGATAATGGGGGATTAGTAAATAAACCTCCAATATAGAGTGCCTATGAAGGTGACCCAGAAAGGTCAACCACTGATTCAGTGATTAGACTAATGATGAGGGCAAGGAGTATATACCAATGCTTCAGTAACTAAGTTGGTTGCCAAGCCCAGTTCAAACTATGTGATTGACCTCCATGTGGCTTCAGAATCATCTCCTCCAAGTAGATGGGGTCCACTTGTACATTCTTCCTGACAGTGAAAATCATTTCTTAGATACTCATCATGTGAAACAATAACAAAAAGCAAAGGAAAGACATATTGAGCGATGCACAAAAGTGAAATTATCTTATTTGTAAAACATATTTCAAAACAATAACTGAGTTAAATAAGTGTACCTTTACTGAAAGTGTGTTACCTAACTTGCATTACATTTTCAACTGCAGTTATGAAAATATTTCTGTTTTGGGATAAGTAATTTAATGTATCATTGCATGTAATTGTGCTTTTAAACCTTTTTTTTAATTTTCAGGATAAATATTTAGGCATTTCAAGCCAATATACTAAAGTCAATGAGGAAATTACACATTTACGAAAAGAAATTGCAAAAATAAGTGGTTTAAGGAAAGGACGGGAAAACATGACAGACAATCTAGAAAAATCTGTAGTCATATTGAGGTAAGAATCACATTCCAATAAATGATGCATAGTGTTAAGTTGGGAGCAATGGAATGGGAGCTTTCAAAAGTTTCTCTCTCTGAGCCCTCTGTCCTAGTCTCTTACATGGGTTCCCCAGCCAGAGGACATTCTGAGAAAATATATGTATGAGAATGTTTTCCTACCAACACAAAAATAAGAGGTAGGGTTCCTCACAAAAAGGACATGGGGACAAGACAATACTGAACATGACACAAATTATACTTCAGAACAGGTATAAATCAGATAACAGTTGTAAAACTTTTAGAAACTTCCAGTGATCACAAAGAAAGACAATAAATACTGTTGTGGCATCTTTAACACAAACTTACTTATTTTGCTATAAAATTGTGTGAAATATGGATGTGTGCACACATATGTAAGACCTACATACACACACATGCACACTACATACACCATTTAATAAAATTTATTAAATATAAGTGAAACAACACAAAGAAGTATTACTGTGGTTCATATGTCCTATGTTTCATAGTGTCCTCTCTGACATTTAACTAATGCATGATTCACTTATATCTTTATCATCATGTTACATGTGAAACCACAAAATGTCTCAAGATGTGAAGTATGTCTATGAAATAATTTCAGCTTTTTTGTGAAGTTATAAATCACAGACATCTATGAATAACCAAGGTTTTCTTAAAATGATAGCATGTGCTTTGTGATATCACAATCTCAGTTACATCCATTATATACTTATGCATGACCCAAGTACAAAAGAGATGAAGTTTGTGATGTGACAACCTGACCCATGTTTTGTCATTTGCCCTGGATACTGACAGTAAATAAACTGTTTTCAACTGTAATTGTGAAATATTGTATAGGACAAAAACTGATCTTTCTTCTATTCCAAAGAAGCTAGAACCCATTTGAAAACATTCCTGTATAACTAAATCATGCTTTTTGTAGTCTTTATGCAGGCATATAGGCACACCAACAAGCAAACAGATGCTGTATGTAAACATAATTGGATGAACAAGATTAGAATAAAATAGATTATATAATTAAACAAAAAATGGAGGCAATCCAGTCAACCATGACATTTTCAGGTACAGATTGACGAACAGACTATGAATTGCTAGTTTCAAATATATGAAATTAAAGAAAGTAGGTGTGCCAGCACATTTTAACCTGAAGGCCTTATAGACAAAATATAAAATCAGTTTTATGTAAGATCACATACATGTTTAATATTTGTATTATACAAATATGGATTAGAAGATCAGGAAAGAGTAATGATACCATGAAATCAAAAACAGCCAACAGTTAAGAGGAAGATTTAATAACCTTTTTAGAAAAGGCTGAAGGAAATGTACTGATCTCAATCACAAATGTAAACAGGAAAAAACAAGAACAATAAAATTAGATACATTGTTTTAAGATCAAGGAAATCACAGGATTTTTTATAACTAAATGAGGAATATTAAATATTCTGATTAGATTAGATAGATTAGCTGATGAACAGAAAATGACTAAGCACAAAGCAAATTCCCGCTAATTTTTTTTAAAGACTGGAAAGAAGAAGTTAAAGTATTAGAACCTCTCCTTCAACAAATATGGAACAGGCTGCATGACATAAGATTGGTACATATACTGTACTTGTACCAAAAAAGAGGAAATGCAAATAAATGTATGGATTACTGAATCATTGCAGTGATTCTGCATGTAAGCAAAATTCTGCTTAAAATCTTGTATGAACTACAGAGCCATACATGCAGAGAGAGGGTGGCAAATGAATCAACAAGTTTCAGAAAAAATAAAGGATTAAAAATAATCAGATAATATATGATAAAAAAGCATGAACTTAATTATTTTGTGATTCTAAATCTGCTTGGCAAGATTGAGAAAACTAGGTACAACCACAGATATGTATGTATGGGATTCAAGAGCATTAACAAAATGTCCTTAGAAAAGTAAGTTACTAAAAAGGGACAGCTCAAGATGGAAACATTTATTTGTGTACTGTAGTCACCAGGATCTGAACCCATTTGCTACTAACTAGAAGTTTTAACTACTGCCAAGAACGTGTCCATTTTGTTATGCTTCACATTTTTGTACTACAGCCAAACTGTGTGTATGTTTTCTTAAAGCTTATTGCTTCAATATCAACTTTAACTTAAAATATTTTAAGTGGTGCAAGTTGAGATACATATGCAACTTAGGTTTAAATTAGGTCCATGTGTTTTACATTATTATATAAATTAATATTCTATATCTATAAAATCTCTTTGGAGTCTGTGTGAGCGTACATTTAGATTTAGCTGGGATTGCTATTGAAAAGAAATGGTCCAATAAACTCTACATGCACATTGCCCTTACACATTTATAAAGCACCTCACTAGATTGCAATCACTGTTTCTGCATGAGCAGTTTGCCTAATAGTTCTGAGTAATTTTTCATACAAGTAATGATATATTTTCTCTCCCTTAAAGAGAAAAATATGCCAAAATAAACTCCAAGGAAGAAATTTCTCAGAGATTAGTAAATTTTATCCATTCCCGGTTGGATTCTGTTAGAAAAAAAATAAAGATAGACAACAGACTATTTGATGAGCAGCTGTGGAGAAGACAAGTTGATTTGAAAAATAGGAAGGTTTGTGCTATTTACATTATTATGTTTAATTTTTCTTGATAAAATGAATATGTACTATAGTTAAATTGATTTCCTTTTCCGAGAAAAATATAGCAAACAATATATGGCATTCTATCTTGGAAAAAAGAACATTAACCGAAAAACACTATGTCCTTCCTTTATGGACACTTATTTCTTATTAATAGTTTCCGTATGAAAGTTCCATGTTCATGTAACATGTTTCTAACTAATGGTATATGGGAATGACCACATGAGATAAGGCAAAGAAATGCAACCAAAAGAACTGTTGGAGAAAAGGCAGCTGAGCTCATTAACAAGAATGTGGGTGGGGCAAAGGGCTCAGATGAGACCCTCTCTACTTTCTTGTCTGGTCCACCTTATAAGCTGATATTAACAGAACTGAAATACTAGAGGACCATTAGACACATAGCAGTTCCCCCTACGATGTGTTCTGTAGCTGTATAGTGC
>JANHFP010003337.1:13801-23724 GCA_032468135.1 Calamaria suluensis
GTAGTCAAATAGTAGTACATGGTGAAGTATAGATCTCTTGTTTAACAGTTATTTGTAGTCATGATAGTCTTAGACAGAGGTGCTTTACAGCCTGTAAAAAACTTCTGGCTGTCATAAAATATTGCATCAGCATTTCAAGAGCTTAGCAACCTGCTTGCATTTAAGATGGGTTGCCAAGTGTCCTGCCATAATGTGATCACTGCAATCTTCTCCGCTATCTTCCCCATAACATCAATGGGGAAGCCAGCAGGGAAAGTTTCAAGGAGAGGCAATGTTGGATTTGAGAGCCATTTCCCCAGTGCACCAAGGCATTTTTTCCGTTCTCCACATGCTGGGAGGGGAAATCCTCTTGTGCACTGGAGTGGACCTCAAATCTGCCAAAAATACTTTATGTGTTTTCACAACCTTTGAGAATGCTGATGTATGCTAGTGTCTTCCCGAAGAGCAAAATGCTAGCCAACACCAGCATTTTCACCCCTCCAGAGAGGAAAGCTCTGGTGAACGTTAACATTCTAACCCTTTCAGAAATCTGGCATTCACTAGCATTTCCCCTCTGGAGCGGAAATGCCAGTAAATGCCAGTGTTTTGACCGCTCCAAAGGGGAAAATTATAGTGAATGCTGTCATTCTCAAGGTTCTCCCTTGTGGTGTGGGGAGAGAGCCTGGGTCTCTTGTGATGTGATATGATGGGAGGTCTATATTCTTTTCCCATTCCATCACTCCCAACCCTGTCCGTGAAATTCCACCTAACAACCTGCACTAGAGAGAGCTGGGGTTGCAGTTCCTAAGTGAAGCAATTATGTGGCATCATTCAATGACCAAGATTCTGGGCCCAATTGCGAGGGATTGCCTAAACAAAAATATAATTCCTGATATTTAAGCATGGTCGTTTCTATACGGATGGTATACATTATGCACTATAATTTTGGAGAAATACGAAAACAGGGAGCATTTGTAATATAAAAGAGAATTTTCTTTGTCTCTATGAAGAGTACAGAGTTTATATCTAGAAACAATCATAACAGCTACTGTAAATATGCTTAAGGATTTGTGTACTTATACAACTGTACTATCTTTTTTTTTGAACAGCTGTTCCCCCATGCTGTATTCAGAACAGACTGTAAATATATCATAGGATTTCTCTTTGAGAAATCAGAACTAAAGTACTATTGAGAAGGGAGCTAGTTTCGCTTTTTTAGGTTGTAACTTAATGAGCAGCCCTGTAAGTTCCAGAGAAAAGTCATTTGCATATTAAGAATTATTTTATTGTTGGGTAACCTTACATTAATAAAAATCTTATAGCTGCCAGCAAGTACAACAACAAAGAATTTAGGTACTCCCTAAAGTCCATCAATGCCTGAATAAAACACAGACTGTATTAATGTATGGGCACTGTTATAAACTCTATTAATATAGCAGAAAGATGTCAGGCATCAGTGACTCAGAAACATTAAAAAAAGTTTATATTAAAATCACCGAACACTACAGAAATGGGAACAATACATATAAATTAAATTCTACTCCCAATTTTAAACACTACCTTTCTGTATAATATATAGTTTTTGCTTCCTTGAAAACTGTAATCTGATGGGTTTAGGATATTTATGTTCTGAATAATGCTTTCTTGACCAAGGTGTAATTGTTCCAATAAAATTAAGACTGCTGCTGCTAGTATATTCCGCCAAAGTAGTTTTTGGCTCTCAACATAAGGGGAATTTTTTTATTAGTAGTTAGCATTGAGAACAGCAGTATTTACTGTTGCCTGCATTTTTGTGGTTCACAGATGAACACTCCTCTTGTGTATTCAGTAACAAATGGCAATCACTTTATCATTTGTCTTATGACAAATAGCAGATTCAGGCACAAACTGCTGCCCGTAGCAAACTTACAGGATGAAGTTCTTTATTGTTTATGGGTTGTAGGTTGATATATTCATGCCTTGTTTGTTTGTGAGATGAACAAAAATCAGTAAGCAGGCTTGAATAGAAATTTGGCTACATAATCAATTGTACTCCCCCCCCCCACCCCTTGCCAAATATCTCCGGAAGATCCTACAAGGAAATTTGCTGAATTAGTTCTAAGCTGCAAGCTGGCTTTAGAAAAAAAAGTCATTAAAGGATGCACTAAATTGTGACATTATGCCCTTAAGCCAAAATAACACTGAATGGAGTTCCTACCTCACATTAACCTCCCTAATAAAGGTCTTGATTTTGATAGCTAGTTGTTATCATAAGCAAGCAATGTCAGAGAATAATTGAAGAAAAATATTGGAGGTGGTTAGCAATATATTAACCTTTTCACTATTTAATCTTCAGATTTTGAGAACCATTACAAATAAACACCATAGCATTATATTCGGTGTTATTAGCATTTTATGTGTCATCTGAATGACCACTCTGTTTCTTGAAGTGCATTCTATATATGGATTTTTTTCTTCACAAATTCTGCTCTAATTTTGAAGCTCTATTTCTTTTATATCTTACCCTCAGAGCAATAGACAAAACAATAAAAATACATCATTACTGTACTGTAAAAATGTGCTTCTCCTCAACAGGTTTAGCTCTGATTTTCATGTATCCTGTTTCCATGAGGGAAATAGGTCTGAGTGCTTTCTAAATGGAATAGTTGAAGAATTTTAAGAGAAAGCAGATTCATTCTGATGACTGCTAAAGAAATTTGAGGAGGACAGAAGGAAGGGTGAGGATGATAATAGGGAATTTATTTCAAACCATGACAATATCAAATCACAAAGAAGTACTATTTAAAGAGCAAGGATTAATTGGTATCATTTCTGGCCTAGAAAAAGTCTATAAGTCAAACATGCTGTTTCTACCTGTGACTAACCAAATGGCCCAAAAAGCCACAATAGTGGGGAAATGATTGCATTTCCCATCCTCAGCATTTTGTACATGCTGGGTACTTAAAGGTTCTGTTTTGTTGTTAATTATTGTTAGTTCTATGTTCCTTTTATTTACCTATTGTTTTGCCTTTAAAACAAAATATTTTATACTGTTAATATGTGAGTTTCTTTTAAGAGAAAGAACTTACCTCTAACTGTCATTATCCGTACATTATATTGTAAAATCATTTGTATGATAATTCAGAAGAATGTCTCACATTGTTGAGTAAGATAAACTCCAAAAACAATTATACTTACAGTTGCAATATCAAAGTACAAGACTGGAATGATCAATATAGAATGGAATCCATCAAATATTGTAGATCCTCTGACCAAATGTGCATAGTTTGGCAACGTTTTATGCCAAATCTGCTACTACGAGTTTTATGAAACGTGACCTATACTATAATTTAATAAATAAATAAACACCATTTTTCTTAAACTCACTGTTTCCTACTCTGACAGTAGCTGTCTGGGTGCAATTCTATTGTAACTTATCTGCAATCAGCTCGTTTTTAAAACTGAAGGTGGAAATTGAATACATCCATGTGTTTGATTATTCAACTTCATAAAAGCACAAGTTAAAAAGTTGCATAGAATTGCCCCCTACCTATTAAAAAAAAGAACACACTATACAGTAACAGCTATATAGGAGACTGGAACAAAAGACGGTACACAATAAAGCCTGCAATAATTTAATATAAGTATTGCTGTTTTGGGACATGTGAGGGGAGGTATTCAAACAAAGGTTGATTGTATAGTAAACATTTTCATAATTTATTGGATCCTTTTTCTTCCAAATCAGAATAGGGACCAGAAACCCTCCACATCTTGCTGATTAATTAAATTATAACTTCCAGCTACCTCTATCAGTATAGTATATGCTAATGGATGCTAGATTTCTTTAGTAGAATAAGATCTTGCACCATTGATTACCTACAAAAATGCAAACACATAATTTTATTATTTTTATTCTTCTGTTATGATATAATTTACAATTACATTACTTCCTTTTGTGTATGAAGGACCAAAGTTTGTAGAATATAATGCATTGTTAAATATGACATAAATTGAGAAATGATTAGAAATATCTAGAAGAGAAATAAAATAACTGATACTTGTTCATGTGATTTTTGGCATGAAATTATAATTACGATCCATATTCTCTACTTTCTATGGTTTGGAGGATTTGTAGCCATCCAAATTCTTCTATTATCAAAAATCAGTTAAGTGCATGATTTACTCAAGCTTATCTCACTAACTTAAATTTCTCTGCAAAAACCCATCCCTTAAGAAGAGTGGATTGTTAAATTAGCTGAAATTGCACTTTTAAGAAACTGAACCAGGTGTGATTTGAATGCACATTTTATTTAATGACTTTGCTTGGCAAAGGATTCAACTTTAATAACAAAAGGTGATGATTGCAAGAAAACTCTAGTTATTTTCTCCCCCCCCATGATAGCTTGATACCTGTAAAGTATATCTATAAGAAGCAAGGAACATAATGAATATTTTTCTTTTACCTGGCTTCCTTCATCATTTATCCTTTGTTACTTTGTCTTCAATGGCCTTTGTAACTAACCATGTCAACTCATATACAATTGTTCAAAGTTATGACTATGCTGAAAAAAATAACTTTATGACCTCAAACTTATGGCTATCACAGCGTCCCATAGTTATGCGATTGCCATTTGGAACATTCACAGTCAGCAAACTCATTGTAGAGATTGACAGGAAGTTGCAAGTTACAGTCATGTGAAGCCATGCTTAAGGCTAGAATTGGAGTTGGAAGTGATGTCATAAATCAGCACAGTCATGTGGCATCACATTTGACCCCACTGCACAGCAACAGAGTTGCTGGTCTCTATTGCAGTAGGTAAATGAGGACTAACTGTGTTATGTTTTTCTAGCAGATTGATTCCTCAATGTTTAAGTATTTGCTGGAAAACTATTCTTCCATCATTTTGTCCAAGTTTATAGCAAATTAGATGAGTTGTTTGTTTCATTGTTTGATTTAATATATTCAGATTTTCCAGTCAACAATTCTTAGTTTAAATAGGCAAGTTTCTAGAAAGTATTGTTTTCCATAACATAGTAAAACCTACCTTATTATTTACAAGTTTCTTTTAAAATAATAACTATGTAGAGTATAAAAAAGAGAATACAATTAAGAAAGCCATTAGCAAATTATTAGTTGATAGCACAAGCTCATATATGTCAATAGAAAATTGAATCAATAAGATTGACTCTGTTTAAATTTAAATTCTGAGTTTAGAGTTTCAACATTAAAATAAATAAAAATTGATAACTGCAGATAGAAATAAAAATATTTTTAAAATAAAAACAAGACATTCATAAACGGCACTTTACTATGTTAGATATTCACAGAAATGTTACAAATAATGTGTATATAAAGACAGAATAAAATCACAAATGACATTTAGTAGAAAACCATGAAAGGAAATTGTCTTTAATTAGTTCACAGTTGGAGATTTGTTCATAGTGCTTATTTTAGTGAAGTCTTTCATTGGAGAGAAACAAGCTATTTAACTTTCAAAATCCTTGGAGGCGAGCAAGCTTTCATACACCCATCTTGCAGATAGATAAAAATCATTACTAATATATTTATTTAGACACACATTTCATTATATTTCAAGTGATCATTGTTTATTGAATAAACCACAGCAACTTTAACACTGTTCAGCAGTCTGGTCAGAAACTGGACTTTGAATGGTAAGAGAGCAGTCAGCAACATAACAGCAAGAGTTTGATCAGGCAAATTTTGTAGAAAATAAGGGAGGTGACCTTAACGAAAATATGCAAAAGCCATTAAACAAAGACGTTTGAAATATTATTTAAGAATTTAGAAGTGACTTGGGCAGGCTCTTCCCTGATTAACTGGAGTATGAGAAGGAGGGTGTGAAAGGCATAATCAGGCTTTCATTCTATTATAGCTAGCCTATCTCAATAATGTGCAGTTATTGTCTTCCTGTAGAGTTGATTTCCTATATTAGCCTACTTAGTGGGACTTACAAATTTGGTAGAATCCTTCACCCCACCTCCTCACATCTTCATTAGGCGAGTGGCTCAGCATTATTTGTGACCATTAGCTTATAAATAACGTACAGGAATATCATGTAAATGCCTAAGAAGCACATTGCCTTCTGCTGATCACTCAGTGGTATTCCCAAGTAACAACGACATAACAACAACACATTGTAGTAATGTGCAAATGAATGAATTGGTTCTTTCTTAAGTCGGTAGTCAGCAAGTTATCAGCATTAAAATATTTGGATAATAAGCTACAAATAATAAAAGTCGCATTAACATCATAAAATAGATAAACATAAAAGCAGTTAATGATTGTGACAACTGTTAAAATAGCCAGGTTACCAATATTGCTGCTAGATCTTATCTAGCTATCTAGATAGCTATCAAAGCAACCACAGAAATGAAAATGTTGTTAAAAGCATTACAACAATAAAGCTATTAAACAATTAAAAGATAATGTTGTTTCCACTTCCTAAAGGATACAGCATAGAATGTTGTGATCCTATATGCTGTAGATTAAGAGAGTGGAGAAGAATTCAAAGTTTTTAAATAATAATAGTAATATCCTATAATCCCCCAGCTAAAAATTACATTTGAGACAATTTGGGAATCGGAAGGGCTGACCTGAGGAATCTTTATTTAATTTTTATTTATTTATTTGATTTGATTCCACTGTTACCACTTTATAAGTAACTCAAGGTGGAGAACAGACCTACTATTTCTTCCTCCTCCTATTTTTCCTACAATCAAAACCTTGTCAGATGGATTGGACTGACCAACAATGACTGGCCCAAAGTCATCCAGCCAGCTTTCATGCCTAAAGTGAGATTAGGTCTCACAGTTTCCTTGTTTCTAGGCCATTACCAATCGCTACATCAAACTAGCTGTTTCATAGCATCCAGAGGGTAATAATTGGGGTATGTATCTAATTGTGCTCCATATAGCTGAATTAGTGACTTAATCTCAAGTAATATGATATTAGAAGTCATAAACCTGCCACCTTTGTTATGGAAGACTGTTGCTTATAATATTATTTTGGCTGCATTTAACCTGCCAAGCAATATTGCCCTAGATGTTTCAGTTACTTAATATTGCCCTAGATGTTTCAGAGCAGTGTGAATGCAAAATAATTTATGTTTTGTTTCACTGTGGTGACGACACTCACCTCCCACTCGAAAGGTTGAGAGTTCAAACCTAGGTAGCAGCAGATGTTTCTCTCCTAGGACACAAACAAAAAATATCTTTTGAGAACTCCATAAAGGCATTAGGAAAGGCATCTGGCCAGTAAATGCTCATCTTTATGCAGTCGTCCCAAATCTAACCCAAATAGGGATTACAGGGTTATGAAAATACAGTTTCAGATGTTATTATGTGGGCTATGGACAACACTTCATTTGTTTCATAGCCATTTAAGTTCCAGGTTCCCTAGTACTCTTTTGAAGCAGGATGGGTCTTGGGATGAAATCACAGCTGTATCTACACAGACTAGTATAGGTAAATTTTAATAGCTATGCTAGGAGAGCATAAATCCAGATCTTTTATAACTCCAACCAGGAGGTTAGAGTTTGAATAATAAATGGACTAATACTTATCACTGCTTAACACTTTCCTGGTCAGTCGATTTGTTTCCACAAGTTGCATCTTATATGTGAAAAGATTAAGTAAAAAGAATCAAGTAAGGATAAATAACACTTTCATGTCACTGCGGTTCCCCTCATAATCACAAGATGGTAGTTTCACTATTAAGGTTCATTTTTAATCAGTGTAGTTTTACATTCCATCTATAGGTATTACAAAACTGTACTCAGGGTGGAGCAACAGGACACTGTACTACTTCCATTTTCTGTGGCTCCTTCTATGCCATTTCTTTCCCTGATTTTTCCTGAATTGATTGTATTCCTTATAATAGGGAGGGAAATACGCTTAAAAACATCCTCACAGTTGAAGAAGGTTAGAGATAAAAATAGCATATGCAGGGATATGGAGGTATGTTAAATTTAAACCAATTTAATAATACCTGTGTGGAGTATGTAATTGCCTCAAAATGTTTATAACAGATTCTTGGTTAATTTGTCAATTCTTTGTTTCATTATTCGATACTTATGGTAGAATATTTTGGTCTTTTGTAGTCCTTATTGAAAGCAATTAAATCTTGCAATCACATTAATGCAATTAAGAATGCAAATAATAAGTGTAGAAAAAAAGGTTTAATATCTAAGCTATACTTTCATGGCATTGATAAAATTGAGAGTCCATGCCTCATTGTTTAGTGACAAAATTAATGAGTATTGTTATCCATCTTTCTTTACACCTTTGATTGCCTCTGCAATCTTCAAAGTATTTATTGAAATATTAAACTCTTAATATTTAACAAGATATGCTTGGCTTTGAGAAGGGAATTGTTTGACTTTTTTAAAAAAAATAAGCTATACTGTTTGCACAGCAAATCTCCAGATTTCACTTTCTAATAAAATAGTTCCTTTTTTAATTTTATGATAAGTATGCATGCATACACACGCACACACAGAGAAAGACAGAGAGGGAATGAGGATATATTATTGCCATTATGCCATGCATATGTGAAAATACAGTAGGAATCAAATATATAGTAGAAAACGTCTGAGACTTTTTTTCTTAACATTGATTATATTTTCATGTTATAAAGAATTCAAATATTACATCTAGTATAATTGAGAATCCTTTATGAAATCTACCATTGCCCACATCTGCCCAGCTGGAAATTGTACCATTGCAATAATATAAAGATAAATTTTACTTAAACGTTATTGTCAGATATTTCTGTGAAAATATCTGGTGGTCTTTATTGTTTTACATACAAAATGAAATATGAATATATTTTTCAATAATCCCCCATACCAACCACAATAAGAATTTTTTAAAAATGTTTTTCATACCAATCACAATAAGAATCAGGCAACCATCTTATCAAACCAAAATCTCTTCCATAAAAACCAAGAAGCAGGCAGCATTGAAAACACATGCCAAGGATGATATACCCTAATTATTATCAGACCATCAGAGAAAACTACCAAAGCATTCTGCTAGACAGAAAATATATACAGATTACTACTGAGAGCCATAATGAACCCCCCTGTTAACAGTTGTGTATCACATTCTACTGTTTCTTCATCAGAAGGGATCCTGCACTTCTCCAGATGTTACTTAACAAATATTCCTTGCATCCTTCGCACTTCACCTTTGGTAAGGACTGCAAGGAGTGGTAGTGCAGCAATATCTGAAGTATCACAGATTTCCCGCCCTAGAACTAATTGCATCGGAATTGCCCTGCAGTAAGGTGGGCCGCCAATAAATGTTATAAATAAATAATCATTGGTATTTATCTCGAGTAAATAATTACCTTAAGCAGCAGCAAAAGAAGTTATTACATGTATATCAGAACATGCAGAGAAGACAAAAATCAAGATGTTTTCTTTTAAAATGTTAATACCTCTGCTAGATTAGTTGCTCTAGTTAAAATGTTACTTAATTTTGCTATCTTATTTCTACACTCCTAACTGGGACTGGGAGTTTACTTTTGTAAGTGAAGCAGTCATTAAGCAAAACATCATGTGAGTGTGCCATATAACAGTGGCAGTCCTGGTAGTCATTAGATCAGGATGGGATAATTAAGGTCTTGATGCTTTTCCTGTCAGATGCCTATTCACCAATTCTCCCAATCTCTGCCCTTTTGGCTCACTGCTTATCCACGCCTCTGCCAGCTGACTTTCATTTTCTTCTTCCCATTGCTGGCCTGGGATCTGTGCAGACCTGGAATCGGCAACACGGAATGACATGGGTAGATGACAGTACAGAGCAGCCAAAAGATTAGAGATGGGGAGAAGAGATTAAAACTGCTGGCTCTTCAAGGATTCAGAATGGATTAGAGCAGAGGTCTCCAACCTTGGCAACTTTAAGACTTGTGGACTTCAGCTCCCAGAATTCTTGAGGAATTC
>JANHFP010003338.1:0-10406 GCA_032468135.1 Calamaria suluensis
TTCAACTCCCAGAGTTGAAGTCCACAAGTCTTAAAGTTGCCAAGGTTGGAGACCCCTGTTCTGGATCATAGACCAATGGTACAGACCTATTATTGGAGGAACAAATCCCTCTCTTTCTTCCTATGTGATTTTTCCTTTCCTTTCTTTCTCAGCATTAATCGGGCTGCTACATTCTGTCTGCCCTGATTTTAGGGTTAGCCACTGCTTCATTTAATAACGATGTGCAAATCCAGTGTCTGCCTTGGTTCAATAGTTCCTATTCATTCTTAATGCGTATAGCACAGCTAGCTATACAATGTTATTTACTGATCAGGGGGGAAAAAAGATGAAGGGTCATACAGAAGAGAGTTTCATGGCCTTTCTCCCAAATCCTAGTTTACGGTTGGAAAATAACCAAGGACCAAAATAAAATACTGTGCATAAAAATGGACACGGCATAGTTAGAAACAGAGCACTCATCTCAGGGCTAAAGCTTTTCTATTTTCAGAAGAAAGGCAGGCAATAAATCAATAAATAACTCACATTTTGTCATGGAGACCTTTGCTATGGATTAGATGCATCGGCCTATTGTTTCCACCAATTGGCAGCTTGTCTTTGGGTGATTTCAATAATTTTGAACTGGATGAGGACGATGCACCTGCCCCTCCACCGCTGGATGAGCGATTGCTCCCTCCTCCGCTGCTACCTTTACTTTTTGAAGACAGAGATGAATACAAGGAGAATACTGAAGAGGAAGGAGGTGTCAGAGGTGGTTTGCTGGAGGAGCTGTGTCTTCTTTCTGGGACAAAAAACACCCAAAACAACAGCAAAACGAGACATGTTAGTGATCACACAATGCGCTGCATTAAATCCCTCCAAATTATTTCCTATTTCAATGTACTTCGGTTTAAAACCTTGCTTCAAAGGGGTCTCCAGGAACAACTCCCATTAAATATTTACGGTGTACTGTCATGTCTGCTTCATTTTACACATTCCGATTAGACAAGTCCTTATTGCAAGGACCTTCTGCCTCTTTCTGTGGTGGATCCTAGCTTTAAAATATTTTCATAACAGGATACCATATTTTTCGGACTATGAGACACACTGGAGTATAAGATGCACCAAGATTTCGAAGAGGTAAGCAAGAAAAAAAAAGTTTTTGCTAATAAATATTTATCTTAATTGCATTATGAAAGTAATAGTGGGTAAGAAGAGATTATTTGAAAGTACGAACAGATGATTTCATATTAGTTATTTTAGACTACAACTATCATAATACCCTGAATTTTTGGGCTAGTCAAGTGTGATATCTATCTCTTGCTGTTGGGAAGGACTCAGTAAGTAATATGCCAAATCTGAACTATAATAATAACAGTAGCAGACAGCAAATGCCACCTCCGCAAAGAAGCTGAAGAAACAGTGGATCACCTGGATAACTGCTACAAGACGATTGTACACACTGAACTACAAACAATGGCAAGACAAAGTAGCAACAATAGTGCATTGAAGATCTGCAAGAAACACCATTTGTCTACAAGCAAGAAGTTGTAGTTTAGAATTCAGACAGGCACCTGATACATAACATCCCAGACTTTACAAACTCTTGATTAAGAAAGACAAAAAAAAAAAAGATTGGATTGTGGATGTGGCACTGTCATGGCAGTATCCAGAGACAGCAGAAGACAAGAGAAAGAATCGGAGAAGATAACAAAATACAAAGATCTGCAAATAGAAATAAAATGACTGGGGCAAAAGAAAGCAAAGGTAGTACTACTAATAATAGGCACCTTGGGTGGAAACACAGAACAACTGGAGCACCACTTGAACAACATTGGTATTGATAAATTCACCATCAGTCTATTGCAAAAGGCAGCTTTATTCGGAACAGCTTACATCCTGCAACGATACTTCTACTATATCAAATATTAATATCTGCCTATCCCAGGTCCTTGGATGGACTCAATAAGTGGCTAAAAATGCCAAATCCAGCCCGATCATTTGGCTGACAGTGAGAGAAACCATAATTACTACCACTATTATTAAATTGACAGCTAACAAAATTCATTCTCACCACAGTTTTAGTACCCTGAGATATTAAAAGATATTTAAATTTAGAGAAACAAACCATGCTTTTTGATTATAGTTTTGCTTTCTGAATAACTGTTCTCAATTTTTCCCCTAGTAAAAGTGATGTAAATCTTTATTACCTCCTCTGGGATTTGACTATAAATGTCCAATATAAATAACATCTATTTGGTATACCTTTAGTTCTAGACTGTGGCAGGTAGGTGACAGTATGCTGATTTACAAAACAGTTTACAGATTAGTGATCCATGTCTATATAGAGTAGCAACCGCAAAATTGGCATAGTGGCCCAGATGTGCTAGTTTCCTTCTATGATAGAAGTGGGGAACGATGGCCTGTTTATGACTTGTGGACTTTAACTCCCAGAATTCCTGAGCCAGTATGTCTTGCTCAGGAATTCTGGGAGTTGAAGTCCACGAGTCATAAAAGGGCTATTTTCCCCGAACCCCATTCTATGGTTAGGGAATATTTAAAGTTAATCAGAATAGAGCTGGAAAGGAACTTGGAGGTCTTGTAATCCAACCCCCTCGAGCTGGAGACCCTATATTATTTCAGATGAGGGCTTTCCAATCTTTTCTTAGAAACCTCCAACGATAAGCACTTACAACTTCTGGAGGCAAGGTGTTCCACTGGTTAATTCCCTCATTGTTAGGAAGTTTCTCCTTAATCCCAGGTTGCTTTTCTCCTTGATTAGTTTCCACCCATCATTTCTTTTCTTACCTTCTCAAGGGCTTTAGAAAATAAGTTGACTCCCTCTTCGTGTCAGCCCTCCAAATACTGGAATACTGCTATCATGTCACCCTACTCCTTTCTTTTCTAGTCCTTTTTTTAGTAAGTTGCCTTAATTAAACCATCACTAGTTACTAACTTAGTAAAAAGTGTCAAAATATAACCTTGATTGACAAAACTAGGACCACCTAGGTTTAAATCACTAAATCACCTTGTAAGATCACTGTGCACAGATTATGAATATAAGAAGAATAAATGGTAAGGAGCATGAAATGAAGAATATTTTTACAAGGATAAAAAGATGAAGGGGTTTAATGAATGGTGTTGGTATGAACTGGATTAAGTTCTATGATACATTTTTTCCTCCCGTTTACTATTTCTTATTCCTTTTCTGAAAACTGTGTAACATTATCTAGTCCAAAAGAAAATGATATGTAGGTTTTATATCCTAAATTCTTTCCCTCTACAAAGGATTAAAAAACTAAGGTATAAAATGTCCTTTTTTAACAATGGTGTTTGCTAAGATATAATTGGAGGCTCTTAAAAATTCTGTGGTACTTGATGTAGCATTAGTCATGACAAATCCTTTATATAAAACAGAAAAAATGCTGGTTATTTTCACCTTCTTAACTACTATATACTTGGCAAGTCCTAAATCCTAATAAATGACAGTTGAAAATAGTGCTCGATTCACTGGCAAGTTACTAACATTTTGTAGTTTGTCACTCTTAAAATGACTTTTTCCTCTATATAAATGAAGCATTGCTTGAGATATTACTGAATGCCAACTTTTTCACTGCAAATAATTCTTATGAAAAATAATGTTTTGATCAGCACAAATGTCAATAGTTGTCTTTATTCCTGGATGAGTCAACCAGTGTTCTGAATGGTCCTGATATTGATTTTTCCGGTGACAATATTGCTATATGCACAATCAATCTATATAGAAGGTTAATAAAATTCTATACTTTACTGAAGAAACCAAAACACATATTTAAATCATTATTTAAATCACTAGTAAAAAGGCTCATTTTAAATCGACTCAATTTAAATCATGATTTCTAAAGGGCAACTGTCATTCTGTCCTGCAGCAGCTCCTCCTCTGACCTGCTGTTGACTCACTGACAGTCCCAATCTTGCAGAATATACAGCCTCACGCTATATAACTAAGCTCCATTTCATGTGGAATAAACTAAATTATTAATGTATCTTAAATAAAAAACTATCTTTAGGTAGATTTTTATTCCAAAAGCATTTGATTAAAATAAATTTGATAAAAATAAAAAATAAATCCGATTTAAATGAAAAAAAATCCAATTTAAATTTTAAAAATCTTTTTTTTATTTGTTTTTAAAGAAATCATCGATTTTTACCTAACCTGGTTTCAAGGGAGTAATGTGCTTTTATAAGCTTGGTTCAGCTTGAGGAAAGCAAAAAACCCAACTCCTTCCTTATAGAAATCTGGATCACACTCAAGAGTCAAATGTCAGTGTAACTGTCGGTAGCTTTACCCATAAACCAAAGCATGAGAAGATCACTGATTCTATGTAGCATCAGCCAACCCCTTAAATGCCAGATTTGAGTTGACAACAGCTGTGTGCACACTCTTTTCCTTCCAGATCACTGCACAACTCATTATTGGATAACATCCAAATTGTTAAATAATAATAAAAACACACATAAACCAAGCCAATTTAACAGTATAATCTAGTCTACCTCATAGTATCATCAAATGTTCTATTTCAATCTGCAAAGTATAGGCTTAGATTTTATTTCTGCAGTACAGGTAATCCTCGATTTACGATCACAATGGAGTCCAACATTTCCATTGCTGAGCCATTTGTTAAGTGAGAACTTTATGATCTTTCTTGCCACAATTGTTACGTGAATCGCTGCAGTTGTTAGTTTAGCAACACAATTGTTCAGTGAATCTGGCTTCCCGTTGACTTTGCTTGTCAGAAGGTTACAAAGTATGATCACATGACCCCGGGACAACTGCAACAGTCATAAATATGAGTCAGTTGCCAATCACCTCACTTTTGACCACATGACCATGGGCATGCTACAATGGTTGTGAGGGTGAAAAATTGTTATTTTTTTCAGTGCTGTTGTAACTTTGAATGGTCACTAAATGAACTGTTGTAAGTCAAGGACTACCTGTATCCTTCTTGGCGGAAAACTTACCTATTTCTGATATCAACCTGAAATGACTCATAACTTTCATGAATGACACTTTCTAAGTCACTGGTATAATTAAACAATAATTCAGAGTAAACATCAAGAATTAGAGACTCAGAGCATGTATGTTTTAACTTCAAATTTGTACCTAAATCTAACCGTTACCTGGGGGATGGGGGGGATAATTTTTTTTTAAATTGTGGAACCAAGTCACCATAATAAATGTCTAATAATTTTAGCATGCAAACCTTACTTTGAAGCACTAAAAACAATTGAACTTATTCTGTATTAAAGATAGGTAGCACTGCCATGAAAGTTTAAAAATATAACTGGTTATGCTCAGCCTCACCAACTACTTATCATTTACATTTCATTGTAATAAAAATATTATTTCTGTTGTAAATAAAAAGACCACAATTTACTGTATTGGTCCATTGAACTGAAAAAGTGTTATATGTGATCTTAACTGCTAAATACTATGTTTATTAATACACAGATTAAGTAGCGCTCAAATTTCAGGGCAAAAAGATTTACTAGGTGCAAAGTCATTTTATTTATATCTTTTGTTGTTTCTTTTACAACAACTTCTGCTTTTATGCAAGCACAGAACTAAAACCTCTTAAAAGTAGGTTTGAAACAGAGCAAAATCTGAACTTTGATTATAGGTGCGTTTTAATCACAAATATGACTTAACAAAATAAATTCAAGATTTTAAAGCGTGCAGAAATCTTAATCTTAGAATGGTAAGCATCAATTCTGTAAACAATTACACATTTTTACTATACGGTATGAAAAAAGAATCTACTGCAAACCTCAGCATTTTGTCTGAGTTAATAGGAAACTCGGCTCCCTTCTGCTTTGAACGTTAGCCAAATTACATTTCAAAATGGCTAATATGAGCTGCTTGCAGCGGTTAATCCCTTATTTGAGATTATCTACTCTGATCAAACTATGCAACGGCCATCTAACTTCACCGCTATTCAGCTTCCACTTCTGTCAGAACAGACAAACGTCAGAAAAACATTATCAAGTTTGCTATATGTCTTTGCTACATGTCACGTTAGTACAGAACTATACCAACCTTCTGCAAACTCCATTCAGAACTGGGCTTCCTGCCAAATGTCTTTCAAAGCTGCACTCAAAAAGTTAAGCAGAGTTTTTCAAGCCTGATGCCATAGAAAAAGGCTGTTCTGGAAAGCAACTGTGTTTTGTTTTCTCATTGACAAAATATGTGTTTTGCTGCACAATTGCTTCCAAAGTTTTGCATAATAAGATAAGATTGCTTACGAACTCCAAACAGACTCCTGCATTTAGTTTTATGTAACATTTGGTAATACAGTAATGTGCATTTGACTCACAAAGGTCCTGGCAGATAACTAGTAAAAACAGGGAGTTGGAATCTAATTTTATCTAAAGAGGAACGTGTGAATAAATTCCTCCGGTAGAAAAACCTGCCAGAGTTTGAGAAGCCTGTTCTTCCATAAATCTACCACAATAATTTCTTAGTGTTCCAATTTTATGTTTCTTTAAAATTGTTCACATATTATTAAAATATCTTGCCATAAAAAGCATAATAAAAGTTTCATGCAACACTAAATTATCAAATCTACTTAGTACAATGTTTTATAATAACAGTAATTCCTTACAACAAATCTTCATAATGGTCCTATAAAATTACTTTAACTTCCAATAGTAAATTCTAATATTTCTTTTTACCAGACTATTTATCTTACCAGTACATTTTTATAGGAATACCTATTCTTTCATACCACAACTCCTATGTCATAACTCTAAATCATTTTGCCACAAATGATTACTAGGGCTGTGTGCACTTCAAAAACAATTAGGAACAACTGCTTAGGACCTCACACGAGTACAGCACCTTCAGCAATTCATTAAAAAACTTATCTTTTTCCAGCTTATCTCTACTCAAGCCTGAAACATGTTGTGATTGTTACAAGAACTGCAATAATTTTAATGAGTCTACCCCTTAAAACCACTGGCATTTTTTACAGGCTTATTTGAAACCTGGGAGAGAAAAAGACACGAGTGCTGTAATGAATAACAGAGAGATAATGTGCCCACACAAAGTACGAAATCGTTTTTTGAACAGTACACACAGTATTCATCAGCAGATTATGCAGAATGCATTACTACACCAGGCTGCTCAGAAATCTGCACACAAAATTCAAGGGAATGATCCAGCCTTGTTTTCCACATCCCTCCAGAAAATGCTAGGAAACCTTAACTATGTCTGAATCTGATAGGGCCACAGCTCAAATAAGATCTAGGACCGTGATGGCTAACCTTTTTGCCATCACGTGCCAAAAGTGGGGAGCGCCAGGGGGGTTTGCAGGTCTGCGTGCCCACACCCATAATTCAATTCATCCCACCCTCCCTAGTAAGGCTCTGGAGCCTCGGGAGAGTGAAAAACGGGCCTTCCCCACCCCCCAGAGGTTGGAAACAGCCTCTTTCCCAACTTCTGGTGGGCCTGGAAGGCCCAAAAATCAGCTGGCCAGCGCCCGTATGTGGATCAGAGCTGAACTAGGGCAATGCTCGCGTGCCCACTGATACGGCTCAACGTGCCACCTGTGGCACCTGTGCCATAGGTTCGCCATCACGGATCTAGGACATGGCTCTCCAGACTTGGCAACTTTAAGACTTGAGGACTTCAACTCCCAAAATTTCTCAGCCAGCAAAGCTGCCTGAGGAATTCTAGGAGTTGAGGTCCACAAGTCCTAAAATAGCCAAGTTTGGAGAGCCCTGGTCTACGACAGCTCAGTATGGCTGGTTCAGCAAAGACAGATCACTACTGCAAGGATGTCACTGACAAGTCGCCTCTGGAAATTCACTGCCACCAAGTCATCGCAAAACATGTCAACATGGCTAATTCTCTACAGGGACAAGCTGCCACAGGCAGCCGGAGGGAGAGCTGGGTGGGCAGAGTGCAGAGCAGCAGCAATGGCTTTCCATTTTCACACACCCCGCTGTTTCCGCGGCCACCACTACCACCACTGTGTCGAACTCCAGGCTGTTAGGAGTTTGGCAATTCAGCGGTGGCAGTGTTTGGCCATTTGGTGGCAGTGGGTGGGGAGGTGGCAGGGCCTGTCCCATTTTCAAACACCCCATTGCCACTACTGCTGCCATGTCAAACTCTGCTGGGATGTATGAAAATGGGAAATGTCTGGCTTCCATTGCTCCCTGCCCAACACTGCCGAATGGCCAGAACATTTCTGCCACCACCAAACAGTCTGAACTCTAAATGGTCTGGAGCTTGGCATAATGGTAGCAGTGGCGTGTTTCTGTGTGGAAATGTGAAGCTCACTTGTACGCCTGGCTCTCCCTACCCACAGAGTTATCCCCACAGAAAATTAGCATTAAACAATTGTTTAAGAGAATTAAACAATTATGCATTGTTTAAGGCACTCGGTGGCTCAGAGGGTAAGGCAGCTGAGCTTGTCGATCGGAAGGTTGGCAATTCAGCGGTTTGAATCCCTAGTGCTGCATAATGGGGTGAGCTCCCGTTACTTGTCCCAGCTTCTGCCAACCTAGCAGTTTCAAAAGCATATGAAAAATGCAAGTAGAAAAAATAGGGGCCAACTTTGGTGGGAAGATAACAGTGTTCTGTGCGCCTTTGGTGTTTAGTCATGCTGGCTACATGACCACAGAGATGTCTTTCGACAGCGTTGGCTCTTCGGCTTTGAAATGGAGATGAGCACCACCCCCTAGAGTCGGAAACAACTAGCGCATATGTGTGAGGGAAACCTTTACTTTTACACATTCTAAACCAGCCAGTATAGTGGTTTCCTGCTATTTCAATGCAGGCCCAAGTCCACTACCACTCCAAAGCTATCTTGAAAATGCTATGGAAACAGAAGCTCCTTTTCCCTGTTTGCGGAAGAAAACAAATCAGGAGATGGGAGGAGAGAAGCCATGCCAGTGAAAGTACGGGAACGCACACCTCTTCTTGCCTTTAAACCTCCTCCCATCTCCATAACTACTGAATCCATCTTTAGGAGATTGTAGGGTGACTCTGCCACTTTCCTTAATGTCAGGGAAAGGGGAGGGGAGGAAAAAAAAATTCAAACGGCCAGCTGTCTGTCATCCAGGGTGAGATGACAACAACCCCCCCCCCCCGCTTTCTCTCCTTTTCAAAACTGGGATTAGTGTCACCGAAAGCTGGGAGCTTGTCGTCTTCGGCATTTTGTAGACCGAGGTGTTTGTTTCATGCAAATCAATCAATCTCATTGCAACTTGCGAGGGAGGCTGAAACTTCAAAACCTTTCCACCAAGTAGCTTCACGTTACCGTACACTCCTCCAGTCTTGTTTTGCCCTCCAGTCACTATTCTGCAGTTTTGTGCAAGCTGAGATGCCAAATCCTGCGCAGGTATTCACATTATCATCGAGATCTGCCCTTAGGGGAAAGGAGTTGGGGGGGGGGGGAGGTCCTCGGTTTGAATGATATTCTAAAAGACGATGGGCCACTGGGAACAGTTTCAGGTTTGGGTGTTCCCCCCCCCCTCTCCTCTTGTTATTTAGTTTTAAGTGCTGTCCGCGGGCAATAAGAAACAAAAGACTTCAGCGGCATTAACACTGGTGCTCTTTACTGAGCATAAACAATAATATAAAGAACATCAATAGCTTTAATCTACCATCAAACCGCAAGCATTAAGCTGTAGCAGAAAGTCAGTGTTTAGGCACAGCACTCACAAAATGGGTCCAGCTGCATTTGTTCTCTGTTTAAGCAGTCTCTCTGCAAATTCTGCTTCTTTTTAAAGTGTCTCTCTCTCTCTCTCATTCTCTCTCTCTCTCTCTCTCTCTCTCTGTCTCTCTCTGTCTGTCTGTGTCTGTGTCTGTGTCTGTGTCTGTCTGTCTCTCTCTCTCTGTCCCTCTCTCTGTCTCTGTCTCTCTGTCTGTCTGTCTGTCTGTCTCTCTCTCTCTCTCTCTGTGTCTCTCTGTGTCTCTGTCTCTCTCTGCCTCTGTCTGTTTGTCTCTCTCTCTCTCTGTCCCTCTCCCCCCCAAGTTCCATGGTCCAGTTTGCATTTTTAAATTTGCCTTGTTTGCATCACGTCTTATCAGACAATGACTGAAGATGGAAAAAGCTATGTGGCACAGTAAAAGCAGGCGCCAACTAGAATACACATATTACAAACCATTCTAAAAATACGGGTTCCAGGGATATTGGTAGAGGAGGAAACAGACATTCTGCAAATTCTAGAACTAAAATAATTACAATTTTATTCTACTAAGTTATTGTCAGCCTTCTGCTGAAATCATCAGGGTATTAATGGCGGTTAATGTTTAGGCGCGCTCTGAAAACATACCTTTTTAGGCAAGCGGGCCTGGCCTAGCTATATATTATTTATTTATTTATTTATTTATTTGATTTATATACCGCCCCATCTCCTCAGACTCGGGGCGGTTTACAGAATTT
>JANHFP010003338.1:21837-32938 GCA_032468135.1 Calamaria suluensis
TATAATAACTCCTTCACTGGGGATGAACGGGCTAGGACTAGATGACCTCCAGGATCTCTCCCAACTCTTAAGATTTTGTCAAAAGTGTTTACATTATTTCCTATTCTATAATTTAGGGTAATTGATAAACAGATTTTACGTATGCACACACAATCCAAAATCTGTAATAATATTCTACACATTCTTGTTTTTACTGACAAGCAGAGCAACTGAGAAATCTTTTTGAACTTTTGTTTGGTTCCCTGGACATATGCTAACACAGTCTGCAGGATCACTTACTTGAAGACAAGGATCACAGTTCAATATAGAATTAGATGCAATTAAAATTGGGCATTCCTAGCACCCTGGTAGCAAGACTGGTAATTAGGATTGGACAAAAGGAATAACTTTCCAATGTACAGGAAGAAAGTGGTCTAGATATTTGTTGGCAGCCACAGGCATTCATCAGTGAAAACCTTTTTTTAAAAAAAAATGATTTTCATCTCACAGCTGCTATTATCAGTTTAATTCTCCCCACCTCATACAAATTGCCCATTTCAACTGAATGGCAAAGAACAGTCGCACCATTCTTTCTTTGTACTGATAAGGGTATAATCTGCATCCTACCAGGTTTTCGTGGAATGTTCTATATAGGCAACCGGCAATTGGAAGGAACAGCAAGAAACATGTGAGATTCTAAGAATTTCAGCTGGTCATTGTAAGAAAATGGGAACATTAGAAACAATTGACTTAATTTGTCTGTTTTCTTCTTCCTTTTTTCCCTTTTATTTCTGTGGGGTTTTTTCCCCCTTGGATGAAATCTGTGTGTGAAAACTGAATGCCTTTTGGCCAAAGAGTTCAATATAAATAATTAAAATAAATTCACCGAAATTTACTCTTCTATTAAATCATGACTTTGCCCTTTTGTGCAAAACTAAGGAGGCCCTCTTTCCCCCCCCATCTCCAAACAATTTTAGGTGTGGGGTTATAACATCAGCCACTCTCCTATACAGGTAGACATTGACTTATGATCACAATTGAGACTGGAGCTTCCTTCACTAAGCAATGCCCAATTAAATTACTGGTACTTTTTCTGCCCAGCCCTTCCATGATTCACCACAATTAAATAAATAATAACATGGCTGTTAAGTGAATTTGGCTTTCCCCATTGACTTTGCTTGTTAGAAGCCATCATCATCGTCATTAGGTCCTCAACAAAGCACATCGGGCAGCAAGTATTTTCCTGGAGTTTTGATCATTCACAGCATCTTCGGCATTCTCCCAAGGGATATTAATAATCTGATGTGAGAAGACTTCTGGTTGGCTCTGCGTATGGACGTTTCTCGGGATGGTCCTCATCCCGGTGTCTGGATTCTGCTTTGCCAGTGGGCTCTTTGGAGCCAACCATAGGGGTGCCTTCTGGGACGTCCAGGATGATGGCGATGGTGACCCTGGGATGCTATTTTAAATATATGCCAGTTGCCAAAGTGCCCAAAATATAAGTCGCATGACCCTAGGAATGTTGCAATGGTGATAAGCACAAGGACAAGTCGTAAGTCATAGGAGTGCCAAATAGGAGTGCCAAAAACCATGTTTTATCGGTTGACCACATGGCCAGCTTCATCTTATTGCTACCAAGTCAAAGAGTAAGTTTTGGGTGTGCTGCAATGCCATGGGGAAGCTACCAACTGAGCTTTACTACTCTGAATGAAAATATGAGACTTGTTTTGCGACCAGTCAAAAGTGACTCCATTATCCAGTTTGTTCTGCTTTGGATAGATTGCATAATTATACTATTTATGAAGAGTACAAAGCTACCCATTATGTCAAAAAGAAACCCCTTATCTTATTTTACAATTCCATATCACATCAAACTTTTAAGATTCTTGTATCTGTATCTTACATTGTAAGATTGGAGCCTGTTAATATTATTTACAAAAGGTTCTTTGGAGAAAACCCGCTACTCTAATTAGGCAGTAAATGTGGCTCTTATTAACCTCATACTTTATCTCTGATTTCATGTATCTGCAATTCAGAGAATAAATCTTTTTATACGTTTTTTGCCACAGCCACAGATTTGACATTTTTATTTTCACACATAAAGAAAATGATGGATGACCTATGCATGCCTTCAAGTCTTTTAAGGCTGGGATTAGCACATATTTGATCCTCCCTTCTTGTTTGGTCATAGTAGCTCTTACTGGGTTAGCCTTGTTGAAAGGCTCCATATGGTTTCCTTGCGATCGTTTGCCTTTTCCAAATTACCTTGTTCAGCTCATGGTAGATAGAATCATATGACTTACACTGGTTTCTTGGTTCTATGAGGTTCCCTCATGGTATCATTGCAGATGTCTCTGGATCATGCCACTACAGGCTTCACCTGCCTCACAAAAGAGTTGTACATAGCAGAGAAACCAGCAAGACTCTTGACTGGATTGACCCAGCAAGATCTATCATGGCCAAATGAGAAGGAGATGAAAAGAAAGAAAATGGAATAGTCTTCATTGTAGGAAGAAGACAAACATAAGCACCATATCTAACAAACTAATTCACATATTCACAATCTCATTAGTAGGTTAAGTTGAACACTGAAAGGAAACTACTGTGAATAATGAGAGACATGTGTAGCTTGGTTTTATATAAACATATGTTCTTTTACAACATGATTTGATGGTATTTTGAAAAATAAACTGAAACTGCTGAGGTGAAAACTGGAATTGATGCTTCAAGAAGTTTCCTTAAATTTGTTTATATATTTGCAGAACTGCAACAATTTCTAAAATTTGCTCCATTGATTAAAAGAGCTTATAAGAAGCTTTCCAACAGCCAATATATCCAAATGTACACTTGCTTTAAATATTTATAGAGTATGCATAGCAAATTTCATGAGCTGCTGGCAGAGCAGAGCATATGTATATTACCAGAATTCATTACTTTTTTTCAACATTTAAAGCAAGAATATTACAAGGGTATACATATGTAAATACATACTAATTCAAAGTGACATTAAACAAACTGTTTGGATAATAGTAATCTATATAGTACTGAAACTCTGATTCTTGTAATCTTTAACTGCATGAAATGGCACACAATAGGGCAAAACGTTTTGAACCAAGGTACCTCAGATAACTTACAGAATAAGTCAAAAATATGGGACACATAATTCCTGTGAAGCTGAAATTTGGAAAAACATAAATCCATTTTGACATAAATATCATCGTAAGCCAAGTTTATGACACAATATAAAATGTCATAAAACAATTCCTGATTGTTGACAGGATTGTTGCTGATGTTTAACAGTGCTACTCAGTTCAACGTGGGTTATTTTCAAGTAAGATACATCGCTGAATGCATCCCAACTTCTTCTGTGAAGGCAATGTACTAGAGGTCCTATCATTTGTTGAAGCAATCAGGAATCTGGTAAAGAAATATGCTCTGAAAGATGACCGAGGGGATCATGGGTTATCTAGTCACAATTAAAAATCACAATTATTTGGAATTGTAGCTACTAACAATGATCTAATTGCTTTAAATAACTTTATAATAAACTAAAAAAAATACTGATAACTGAAGGGAATACAATTGTAAGACCACTCTAAAATCAAAGGGTTTTTTTTCCTTCCAATAGCTATCACCATAAAACCCCTATGTATTTAGACTTCAGTTTTTTATAAAAAGAAAGTTGGACAAATCTGAATTTCTCAGGATCTTTATTTAAAAGATCAGTTGGTAGCTTCACCAAGGCATTGCAGCACTGAGGCACACCCAAAACATACTCTCTGACTTGGTAGCAATAAGCCATGTAGTCCACTGAGAAAACATGGATTTTGGCATTCCTATTTTCGCCAATTCTGTTTTCACAGTTTGAGCTACATGTAATCCTCATTCATTATGACCATTCATTTAGTGACCAAAGTTTCAGTGATGCAGAAAAAAGATGACTTGTTCTTGTGCTTATCACAATTACAGCATTCCTAGGGTCATGCGACTTATATTTTGGGCACTTTGGCAACTGGCATATATTTAAAACAGTTGCAGCATCCCAGGGTCACATCAGATTATTAATATCCCTTGGGATGATATCGAGGATGCTGTGAATGATCAAAACTGCAAGAAAATACTTTCTGCCCAATGTGCTTTGATGAGGACCTAATGATGATGATGACGGTAACATCACCTACTTTACATTTTTCCCTAAACAAAGATTTAAAATTATTTTTTGTGTTTGCAAATATTACAATGAAATCTCAATTCACCAGATCCTGATACAACAGGTTAGACATGGAACAGATCAATTTTACATAGGAAATTAGCTGCATTTCTTTAGTCATTTTATACAGAGAACATTAAATTACTAAATGACTTAAGTTGCATCATATATGCATAGTAATGACTTCATTATAGGGATATTACCTGATTCAAGTGACATAATTGATAGTATGATTACACAAATGATATAAATTGACACAAGTGTTTCAATTTGTGATAATCAGGTAATAAGATCATTACCGAAATGAAACAAATCAGTATGAGTACTCTCCAATTTGGTGGATACTTATGATTAACACAAAAACTGTCTCCTCCGCTTGATCTATTAAAAAGAGGTCTTATGCTGTTAGGTAGCAACAGAGAATCTACTTCTTGTCTTGCACCATATATCTGATGAATATTGTTTTTAATATTTCATAGCCAAGATTCAATTATCACTCAATAAACAACCTGGATGAAGGTATATAGAATATATTTATCAAATATACAAGTGATATGTTGAAGAGGGTATTAACAAGAATCCTAACCAAAAAAAAAAAAGATTTATAACCATCTGGAAAGGCTAGATTTAGAACAATGGACTAAAACCAAACAAGATAAAATTAGATAGATTAATGTGAAATCAGTAAAGAATGAATGCACTAAGAATTTTTGTAAACAAATCATAGGCATAAATATAAATTTGAAGAGACCTGGTTTGGCAACATAAAATATGACAAGGTTTTACAAATAATTTTCACTGGCTAAACACGAAGGAAGAATCTCCCTATATCTGAAAGAAAGATTTCATAGCTTCATCTAAATGCCATACTGTAATCCTCACTGGGTCTCTTCCACATGAGCCCTAAAATAAGACACATCAAGTGTTTACTTTGTTATCTTTCTGATATTACATATAGATGCTTTTATTTTCCCATAACTTTTTAGGAAAGCAATATGAAAATATTCCAAATCTGTATGCCGTTATAGCTTTTTAAATTAATATGTGTTTTATATATTTTTAATAAAACTATGATTATTTTAAATTAAACAATGTTCTTAGTGTTGTAAACTACACTGAAAAAAAACAAAGAAAAGTAATGCAGTTACAAACAAAAAATGAACTAAAGGAACTAAAGAACCAAGGTATTTAGGGTTGTGGTGGCACAGTGGTTAGAATGCAGTACTGCAGGCTAATTCTACCAACTGCCAGAAGTTTGGCAATTTCAATTCTCACCGGCTCAAGGTTGACTTCCCAAGTTGGTAAAATGAGGATCCAGATTGTTGGGGGAAATATGTTGACTCTGTAAACAGCGTAGAGAGGGCTTTAAAGCACCGTAAAAGTGATATATAAGTGCTATTGCTGTCATTTTTTTAAAAAATACAAGAAATATCTATTCAGCTCTATTTTGACAGGATATGCTACCATTTGCAGCAGTATTACCAACATTTAAAAGGGACAATGACTACCAGATTGGATTGTAGTGGGAAATAAGGAAACAAGAGTCCTATTACGACTGACTGATTTGAATGGGTTTAGGATTCAAAACAGGGTTATCACATGGATGGAATTCTGCCCTCTACCAAGGAGTTTCAATTAGGTAATCTGGGTTCATAAATATTTACACATGAATTTTGAAAATAATTTTAACTTTTCTTTCTAAGCTAGCATTCAAGTAAGTTGGGGGAAACTTGAACATAAATGTCTGTATTCCTCCCTGTATGATCAAATATTAAGAAATGGAGTAATAATCTATTTATGAGATTTATTGAACGAGATTAAGATGATATACAGCTGAATTTCCTACATACCTAAGTCTATAATCCTACCAACACATACCGAAAAGCAAGCTCAAAAAAGCAAACTCAACTCAATTTTATTTGTAAGTACATGCATACAGTTGGAAACCAGAAAGAACAACAGCAGTAATATAATAATAGGAAAGGAGACAATGAAAATTTTAAAAAAGCTGCAGCAAGGGATTTTCATAAGAACATTATTCATTACTGTTTCAGGCATAATTATGACAATTATTATTTAATCGCTTACGAATGTATATTTTATGGATTCAGTTGAAAGATGCTCACCCTGACTCCTCTGGCATGTATATTGAATTCCTTTTTTTGTGATGGAGGGAGGAAGGAGAGAGAGAGGGAGAGAGAAAAAAAGAGATGGAGGGAGGGAGGGAGAGAGAGAGAGAGAGAGAGAAGAAGGTGGTGAATTAAGAATATTTTTTATTAAATTTCAGCTAAGGTTAAATGTCTGTTAAGAGTATTCTGACTTAAAACAATAAAAAATCCTTATGACATAACCTTTCATGGACTAGAATCCATTTTATCATGAGGGACAGGAAGAACTGTTAAGTGAGAAGTCAAACAGAAATACAATGGTAAAAAAACCCCACAGAAATCAATTTAATTATGTTTATTTGATTATAAAACTGAGTTGAAATGGATATTTACTTTCCATCTCATGAAGAAAGCTATTGCTCAGTATTTATTTATTTTAGTTCTATACCAATTCACAATGGTTTATTCAACAATTGAAAAAAAAAACCATTCATGGTACTTAATGCAGCATAAAGGCAATCAATAATTAATCCAAGCAAAAACAAAAATAAACTATAATAGTAGTGATGATGAGAAATAAAGCAAAGAATGTAACAAAAGTAATAATCAACAAATGAATCAATATTAAGCATTCAAAGTAAAATCAATTAATGATGGAAGGAAATGTTCAATACTAAACTTTTGGGGAAAAGTCTACTGTTGGCTTGCATAAGGAACTTTAGAAGTGATGGAACAAGCCCTAATAAGAGAGAGAACTCCACAATGTTAGAGCAGCAGCAAGAAAAGGTACTTGCTAACTCTTCACAAAATGAATTAAGGCAGTCTTTTTTCAGCACTTTGAATTACATATCCAGAAACCCACAGATAATAAGGGCCTAAAAAAACAAGGTGTAATGTGATCTTAGCAGGTTAGCATCAGCCAGTAACTGGTCTGCTGCATTTTTACACTTCTCCAGATGGGTCTTCAAAGACAGAATGTAGAATGTGTTGTAGTATTCCAGCTGAGATGAGGCCATGAGCCACTGTTGTGTGAACTTTGTCTTCCAGGTAGGAATGCAACTGGCACACCAATTAAAGCTGGACAAAAGCCTGCTTGGCCACTGCCTCCACCTGCCTAATCAGCCCTAGTCTCTGCTCTCTCAGGGGCAGTGGCACCCCATTGAGAAACAATCTTGATTCCCACGGAGTTAACAATTAACTCTTTCTTGTTTAGGCAAATTCAGACCTCCTGCCAGACACCAGAACAAAACTTCCATATCTCAGTTTGTTCATATTTTCATCCTGGATCAAATCTTTCAGAAGATTTTCTTAGCTGTTGTTGGGTTTTATGCATGATTAATTTACAACAACTAAGTTAGAGGCTGTGAACTATTTACAATTAATTAATGAACAAATCCACTGAGAAACCAAGGATGACAGCGGAATGAAATACAACATTTAAGCAAGTTTGGTTAGAGTATTTTCGAGATTTTTAAAAAATCCAAAAGCACTAAAGCCAAATGATGGAACTATTATCATCATCAGTTAGCCCTCAACCACATTTAAAAGTACTTCCTGATACTTTTTTGGGGGTGGGGTGTCACTTTTAGATGGAACAACAGGAAAATTTAAAGAGCTTTCTGGAAATCCTGCGTCTGATTACTAACCAGCTCTTTTTAAATAAACAAATACATTATTTCAACTCAATTACTTTTGTCAGTGAAATGCTTTCAATAGAGCCCATCCTCTAAATTAGTCAATTAAACCTAAGCATCAGCTGTTTTTAAACTATGCCCTATATTTTAGTTTTTGTTAATATTTCAAGAACTCTTATCTCCCAGTATCATCGGTATCCTTGACACTGTAAAAAAGTTTGAGGACTTCTTAAAATACCAATCTAATAAGTAATTATCTTCTAAGTAAACAACTCCAAGTCATCTCTCTTAATTCTCAAATATGCTGAGAATTTTTTTCTCTTTCTGAGAGACTTGTTTTTATAAATTCCTTTATCATTTAGAGCTAGAGCCTATTACCCTAACCACCCTATTTTAAATTACCTGAGGTACCTAGTACCACATAAAAACTGAGCCCAGTTTTAAACTTCTCCATATCTGCACAACTATATTTTCTAAATTAAACCACTGCATCCATTCAGTAGCTGCAGCATCAATTTGAAGCAGATATTTAATTTTAATACTGTTAAAAGTATATTTTATCTTATAGACTTAATTTATTTTAGAGGGTTAAATCTTATAACCATCTACACATGCCAAGCACTTTTAACTATACTAGTATTTCACTTAAAACGTGTACAAAAGGTGACATTAACTACACTGTTTAAAATTATAATTTAATTCATGTCTGTATAACCAGTTTGACTAGCCCTTTCAGACTTTGTTCCACAAAGTAGTATTTCACATACCTCACACTTCCAAGTGTTTTTCTCATAGAACTGTTCACTTTGGAGAAAACTCCAAGAAAGTATAACTTATGATCCTTATCAAAAACCCTCTATAGCCTCCCATGGAATCTTCTTCAACTTAAAATTGCTATTATTACATCACATTGGATAATAACATTTATTCTAGTAAATTCATAACAGATTAAACCAAACTTCATTTAAGGAGTAAAAGGCTGACTTGGAAATATCATGCTTGTTTCAGCCACAGAACATGTATTGAGAATTTTCTGATTTTTGCTGTTTAAACCCTTTCTTTAAAATTTGTTTTAGTTTTATTATGTTGATTCTATTTTGTGCCATTTTAATCAGCACCATTTGCTTTTTATGATTTGTTTCCAACAAATATGTTAATGTAGTATATCAATGTGGAAGCATACAGGTAATCTTCAACCTATGGCAATTGAGCCCCAAATTTATATTGCTAAGTGAGAAATGTGTTGTGGGTTTTCCCCATTTTACGACTTTCCTTGCTCTGTTTGTTAAGTAGTAAATTAATAACATGGTTGTTAAGTGAATCTGGTTTCCCCGTTGACTTCGCTTGCCAGAAGGTTGCAAAAGGTGATCATATGATCCCAGGACATTGCAACCATCATAAACGTGAGCCAGCGGTCAAGCATTTGAATGTAAATCACGTGATTATGGGGACATTGCAACAGTGAAAAATCTCCACAACAGGTTGGAGAACCTTTAGAATCGGTAGAATGAGAGCATGCCATTCATCTTTCCAAAGCTCTATGATTTTTAGCCACTCTCTGATTCGTAGGAGGTCTTCCTCTATGCCATCAGTATTTTATTTCACTACAGAAAGGGAATAATTGATCTGTGCATGTCTAAGAAATTTTTTTTCAAGTGCTGAATCAATCAGCAACTTAGCTCTCAAGGAATTCTTGGGTGCAGAATTCAGACAGGATCTTTCTCCAGGTAGAAGTAAAAAAATCTACAGGATCTTTCTCCAGGTAGAAGTAAAAAAATCTACAACTCTACAAATCTACAATAGAGAAACATTTTCTTTAATGCAAACAGAGAGTGATCTGGAAAGTGAAAGAAGTAACTGGAACACTGGATGGAGAATTTGCACAGGCCATATTTAGTTCACTGGCCAAAGGTCCCTCAAGACTGCTAGCAATGATCACAAATGAGACGTGCTTGCTATCCATAAACTTCCTTTATGAACTCAAATAAAAGGAGTTCAGTTTACTGAGCAATCTCAGAATTAGTATGTGAAGAAAAAAATCACCAGCTCAACGGTAAGCAATATGTCATTTCTGAAAAGGCATTCCTCAAACGAATCACTTCAAATCAAAGGCCTGAAACAACATATGCGAAAGATCTTATGAACACTTATGGAGAAAAGTATTTTTTATGTAGTCTGATTCTGTATGGTTTGGGTTTGGCAATCCCCTAAATTGTGTTACAATATCTCAGGATGCCACAAAGAGGAGGGGGTTCAACCTATTCTTCAAAGCACCTGAAGGCAAGACAAGAAGCAATGGATGGAAATTAATCAAAGAGAAAACCAACCTAGAACTAAGGGGAAATTTTCTGACAGAACAATTAATCAGTGGAATGACTTGCCTCCAGAGGTTGTGGGTGCTCCAACTCTGGAAGATATAGAGGAGAGGTGGTGCAGTGGTTAGAGTGAAATACTGCAGGCTACTTCAGCTGACTGCTTGCTGAAATCCGGTAGTTCAAATCTCACCGGCTCAAGCCTCACTCAGCCTTCCATCCTTCCGAGGTGGGTAAAATGAGAATGCAGATTGTTGGGGGCAATATACTGACTCTGTAAACCACTTAGAGAAGGCTGTAAAGCATTGTGAAGCCGTATATAAGTGCCTTTGCCATTTTAAAAAGAGATTGGACAACCCTTTGACTGAAATGGTATAGGGTATCCTGCTTGCGCAGGGGATCTGACTAGAAGACCTCCAAGGTCTCTTCCAACTCTCTGTTATTCTCTTGAATCCCTTTTTTCTGTCAGTTTCTCTCCTCTTCTCCTATCAACATATTTCTCAGAATTGCAATTTCTGTTTTCACAGAAAATGCCTGCATGTATACTTATCAATCAGGATACCCTCTGTAGGAGAAAACAATACTAACCCAAAGTTCAGCAACTCCCCTTCCCAAATTATGTTTTTGGATAATTAAAAAAAAAGGAAATATAGCTAGGAAATATTGTCAGTTTAATCCAGCATCGTTTATTATATGTCTTCATATATTTTTATCTTTGCAAGCTGTCTTTACTTTACTTTAATTATATCTGCGAGCTGCATTGGTTGCCGGTGGAGTACCGGGTTCGCTTTAAGGTCATGGTTATGATCTTTAAAGCGACCCATAACATTGGGCCACGGTATCTGCAGGACCGCATGC
>JANHFP010003338.1:33038-45918 GCA_032468135.1 Calamaria suluensis
TATGTATATTTTATGATTATGGCTGTACACCGCCCCGAGTCCGCGAGGAGAGGGGCGGTATAGAAATTGAATCAATGAATAAAATAAATCAATAAATCTCTTCATATACTGCCTTTTGCGCTCTAAGATACTGAGCTCTATCATGCCACCAAAACTTAATTTTAAAAATTGTAGACTTAAGTCTTGGATTCACCGGTAAACACATGAGAATTAGAATATACTACCGTCACAAATACATGCCTATGGAAATTTCATCACTTTCCACATCCATTACATCACTGGATTTGGATCTACTTTGAAAGTATAGTCTCTAATGATCAAAATGTTGCCTTCTCAAATGTCCGTTGTACAAACAAACATTTATACAATATATTATACTGTAGTTCAGTATAATTTAGAAACAGTTGGATTAAAGGCACCTGATTAATAGTTTTAGATTGTAGCATAAATATTACTGAGGATAAAGACTGATTCTAGGTATTCTAGGTACTAGAATACTAGGTTTTAGATTCTAGATAAATAAATGTTTCCTCTGTAGGCATACTATCATTAGATTATTTTAGCTAACAACTCCAATACTGCAACTATTTCAGGTTATCTTTTCAAAACTGATTTGTGCCAAATCAAAATACTTGTATCTTGTCCAAGGTGTAGTTTTGTCCTGGCCAATTTCTGAAAAGCTAATCTAAGCAGGAGGCCACAAACTGTGTGTAAACTAGATTATTTTCTAAAGATTTCAAGTGCAAAGCACAGCAGTGAAATATCATACATATTATAGGAAGCCAATTACACTGTCACGAAGGATCTATAACTGCATCAATTCTATAAAAGGTATGGGTGAATACCATCTTCAAAACCAAAGCCAAAGACCTTTTCATAATTATGGTACCTTACAATCTGATAACTATAAAGCAATTTAAACATGTTAAAAGCCAGAAGTTATCAAACTACGGATCATGATGTACTGGGAAAGGTGTGTAAGTTTAAGGGGGGGAGGGAGGTGGGCACAATCTGGAGACAGGTCAGGGTTGAAATGCTACCGGTTCAGACCGGTTCAACCAAGCCAGTAGCGATGGGTGGTTCGGAAAACCAGTAGTAAAAATCCCTGGCCCCGCCCCCTCTGCCCCTCCAAGGATTGCAGCAGCTGGTGTGGTCGTGGGAAGCTTCCCCCCCTTCATTTTAAAGGCATGTGTTTCTACCTAAATCTTGGCTGGATTAGGTAGAAAGACATGCCTTTAAAATTAAGGCAGGGAAAAAAGCCTCCCATGATTGCGCCAGCTGCTGCGATCCGAAAGCTCTCTACATTAATTTAAAGGCATGTGTTTCTACCTAATCCAGCCAAAACATAGGTAGAAACATGCTTTTAAATTGAAAAAATTAAAAATAAAAACATTGGTCACGCCCATCCAGTCACATGACCCGCCCACCACCAAGCTACCCCCACAGAACCGGTAGCTACAAATTTTACATTACACCCCTGGGACAGGTTGCATCTGCAAAGTAGAATGGAGACCAGAATTTCCTACCTGGAGCAAGCCAACAGCAAACTTATCCAAATAAAAGCTCTTAGCAAGTTCTGCCAGGATCCTAGCTTTGTGTTCATCCTAAATTTCATGGTTTAAACTGAGAAGCTGGAATCATTTTCCAACTTCCACTCTGCCTTGACAAGCCAGTTGTCTGATTGCAAAAGCAGGCCTCTTTGCCGTGGGTGGCTATGAAAATATGATCAATCAATCAATCAATCAATCAATCAATCAATCAATCAATCAATCAATCAAACAAACAAACAAACAAACAAACAAACAAACAAACACAGGAGTTGGGGTGCAACATTAAAAGGCCCCAGCTTTGCATGTTCAAATTTCCTAGTTAGTGCTGCAACTCTGGATTACTGTCAGAATGTGTCTTGCCAAGACTAAGCCTGTAGAGAGAGTAATGACAGAGCTCCACCTTTGGGTGAACAAGTCTCATGGCATACATTTATATATATATTCAGAATTTGCTGCTGCCCTGCATGGAGAATTTAGTGACAAATTCAGAATTTATAGCTGGAGCTATAAAGATTTCAAATGTGAAATGAAAAAATAAATGGCAATCTGAAAAATAACACCAAGATAAGCAAACTCATCTTTCCCACTTAAAAAAATGGTTTTAAATGTTATGGAAATATCTCCCAAGAAAATATTTTATACCATAAATTTGCAAGGTCCTATCATTGTTTCGTTTTATGTACAGATTAAAATTTGATTAGAGGTAGTCCTCATGTTATGACCACAATTGGGCCCACTAGTTATGTTGCTAAGTGAGGCATTTGTTAAGTGAGTTTTGCCTCATTTTATGCCCTTTCTTACCACCATTGTTGTTAAGTCAGTAACAGTTTGTAAGTGAATTTAGCTTCCCCACATGACCCCAGGAAAACCTGGCAACTGTCAGAAATACATGCCAGTTGCCAGGTGCCTAAATTTTGATCATGTGACCATGGAGATGCTATTATGGTTGTAAGCGTGAAAAGGAGTCATAAGTCACTTTTTTCAGTGCTGTTGTAACTTCAAACAGTCACTAAATAAAATAGTTTTAAGTTGAGACTACCTGTATTAAAGTCAGTGGTATATTTAAACTTAACCTCAATGCAATCATTTGTTTCAGCCATTGGAGATGTCAGGTGAGGTAATTATTTGAATTTATTTACCAAATTAAATCAAAATTTTAGAAATTATTCAATACACCAAAATGCTGTTAAGGTCTGTATAAATACAAAAGTAACATATCTATGTGGAGAGACTGGTTGTGAAAAAACATTTGCCCTCTTTCAATTTTTTTGGAAGTTTTACCTCTGAAGGTTATCAGACCTTTATGTGGGCCACAATGATGTACAAAATAGTCTGACTTCAATGTTTGATTGATTTATTTCATAAAGAAAATAATCAAACAGATGATAACTCTAGTAGTAGAGTTATTTTTTCACTAAACTGTAGCTTTAATGTGTGAAGTGTTATACACTTACCATCAAGCATTTTATTCATTAAGGATACTGTTTCTGCCATACACATAATTATATCAAATTCAAAATGAAAAAGTGGAATTTAATTGGGTCATAATTAGGTCATATTTAAGAGAGCTTCTATAAAAATATCTGATCCATGCTGTGCAGCAATATGTGAACTAAAAATGGTCTTAACAATCCTTTGAGAGTGTCACTCACTTAGCTACATGCTTGGAGTTAATGTGCTCACACTAGTAACTTGTTTTCTAAAGCATATTCTGAATTTAGTTGGCCTTAAACGAAAGATGGTATAAAAGAAAAGAGTATGTATGTAATAACTTCTGTATTTAATTTTTCCATTACCACTATTTTTAATGTATCTTCTGGTAATCCTTAGTACTTGTGAAATAATGGGATACCTCGTAATACTTTTGCCCTATATTCAACCACCCTAATATATTACTTCTAGTAAGTGTTTTAATATCAGTTATGAAAAACATGAATGGGAAGAAAAAAATGTTCCTCATGTCTGCTTGTGGGTTTCTTATTAGCATCCTGTTAACCACTGAAAGCCAAAATGGTTTTTCTTTTGTTTTTAAATATATTACTAGCAGTTTTTAGCTAAAGAAGGGAACATAATAGCCAACAGCTGGAATATCACATACAATGCATCATCCTGCTAAATATGATTTTTGTATGACTGTAAGCGGTCTAGAATTGCCTCAACGAGATGAGCAGCATAAATGTTTAATAATAAATAAAAAAGTTTACAGTATAGCAACTTTTTGTAGTTTTGTAGGAATGTTAAGATATACAAAAAACACAGAATAAAAATAAAAATCACCCTGTTGTTTTTCTTTCATTTTTTTTTAAAAAAAGACATTCAGAACCCTATAGTTTAGAGAAAAAAATGCTATCAATCATCTACTACCACTTGGTTTGTAAACTGACAATGTTTCTTCTAATGGGCAAGAGAAGAGATGCTGCTTTGACATACATAGCATCAAGTGCTAATGGCCATTCCCTTCAGTAGATAAAAAACCCTACAGAATCAAAATCAGAGCAGTGACAAAATTAGATAATTCTGAAAGAATGAAAATACATCTTGTTCAGAAAGGTTTTTTTAGTTCTCTAACACACATATTATAGGCCCAAAGAAACACTTTTTTCAACTGTTATCATCTGGAAAATTAGGGCATGCCTACCTAAACTCAAAGTACCAAAACACAGAGAAGCCCTTTACTCCACATGGTTTCATGCCCTCCCCACAGCTGTCTTTGAAGGGCAATATAGGAAAGCTCCTTACTCAGAAAGACGACGCCATTGGCTCTGGACACATAAAAAACTACAGAGCATGTACTTCTCCAGTGCTTGCACTACAGAGATGTTCATACATCACATCTCACCACAAATACATAAGTATCCAAGGTGCACAAAACAATTTTATATAGCCCTGTTGATTTCAGATACCAGCCCTACCACAACATACAGTGTTGCCAGGTTCTGTGCACCGGTGCTCAAAATTTGTCCAATGATGGTCTGTACCCGAGTCTCAACTTTATAAATTAGATTTGTGCTTTGCAACTTGACACAGTCTTCCATAATTACTGCAGTTTTTTATGCTCCCCACATCCATTTAATGCTCCTACTCCTTTTCTTTTAGATTTTCATTTTTGTATATACTTTTAATGTGTATTATGTGTACATTTGTGTACGTGATTTTTCAGTATGCACAAACATATATCTGTGTATAACATTTTTGTATGCATGTATTTGTGAGTGAATATATATATTACACACACACACACATATAGTTTAGTTTAGTTTAATTCATGATCTATATTTTTAGACTCTTCATGTTTCTTGTTACATACGACCTTCTTTATGTTGGTCTATGAATATAATAAATATTTGATTTGATATGGCCTAACAACTGCTTTCTGTTTAAATAATTGCCACTTTATTCAGCAGCTATCCTCAACTGGTAACTAGGCATTACAATAGTTGTCTAATACACTTGGAGAGGACAGGATGAAAAAGACTTTAGAACAATCATAGAGAATATCTTAACTTATTTAGATATTAAACAAATCTAAGGTAGTTATTAAGAACTACGACAAGGCTTGATTGTATCCAGCTGGTCAACTTCAGATTAAATTCTTACTCTTGTACAGTGAAGCTCATATTTATGTTCAAAACGTGTTTTGATGGCAACTCATGTCTCTCTTTTGCAGTTCTAAGCATTCGCAGACATGGCTGCATTTCCAATATTTACTGAACACAAGACACACATTTCTATGGAATTCTTATATAAGAACCTTCGGAATCAACCCTCATTTACAGGTCCAATGAGCTGGAAGTAGTAATTTTGTTTGCTGTTAACTTGTCAAACTGAAAAGGAACAATGCAATTAAATGGAAATCATTGCTCGATATTCTGTCTGTCTGAAAAGTCAGTTTAATCTTACTTCTCAAGCAATCCTGATTGTATCCCTGAACTACATCTTCCACAGACTCATTTCTGAAATGACAGCAAAATAGTATTTGTGATTACTAGCATACTTTGTATGGATAAAATGTATGATTTCCAAAGAAAACCCCTTTCCTTTAAATAGTGTTAAGTACCGAACAGCATGTTTCAGACACAAAACAGTGAAGGAGAATATTTTTGTTGGGTAAGGAGGATACAACTAGTGCTCTGCAGATAACTTTTTAATTGGAAGGATTTAAATGATTTTACTGTTAGCCCGGCTGATAGCAAAATAGTTGTGTTAAACTATTCTACATAATGTAGAGTGGAAATATTTTAGTATGTAACAAATTGCAAAATTGGTAATAAGGCAACCATGTGATAGCTAATAGGCTTGTCCATGATCTATTTTGCATCTTAGCTTTTCAGAAGATGAAGAAGAAATATCAAATATCAAGAAGGCAACAAGTGTACAGTTACAGATCAAAAATACCAAGAGACCATCTAATTATATTTGTATCCCTTGAAGAGGCTGAAAATATAAACAAATGTTATGTATACAGCTTTAAAAAGGGTATGTAATGTACATATGGCTCATATCTCCACTGGTGTACCTAGTCTCAACCTGCCCTTAATTAAGAGGGGGAAATGTATCTACTGAGATACTATACAGAGCATACACCTATCTTTTTTTGTAATGACTTTTTACTTTTCTCTAGTGTAGAACATAGTTTTAGGTAACATTTCAAGAGGTGTTAAGGCCAACAACATTTTCATAAATTTACAGGGCAGCTAGATAGCCTTTAATCTCATTAATTTCTTGGAATCATAAACATATTTTAAAAAATAAACATTCCATGAAAAAAAACACTCTGTATGGCTACATAAAAGCTAAACTGGCAAGAATACTGTAGAAAGGATGTAAGATTCAAGAAGTACTGGCCCTGGAAAAGATCCATTCAAAAGCATTGCAAGAACATTTTTTGATGTAAATGAGATTGTAAGAGAAATAAAAATAACTTAGCTATCACAGCGCCACTCAATTCTATTTATTAAACCTGGCCAGAAAGTATCTCCCAACATTACCAGCCCAAAAAACATAAACAAATAAAAGACTGTATAATGGTGAAAGTGAGTGGCACTCGAGAGATCCAGATTTAAGTCTGCCTTTAACCACTGAAACTCTCTGGGACCTTCAGAGAGGGTCACCCTCAGCCCAATCTACCTCAGAGGGTTGTTTGTGTGGGGAAAATGGGAAGAAGAGCTCTACATTCATCTTAAGCTCCTAAACCAAAGTGTGATATAATGAAAATACAGAGATAAAGCCCAAAATAGAAATGAATGAATAAATAGCTCAAGCATCTTCATGAAAACATCAGTCTATAGAATAGAAACTTCACAAATATTCCAAAAATGACATGACTCAGAAACCAGTAGTACAACATAATCACCTTATATAAGGTTTATGTCATGATGTCACTTAGAACCTATTGATCATTTTGATTTTTATATATATAAAGGAATAATACAGAGCTCAAAAATGTGTAAAAAGGCAACTAATTTGATCAGGAGGATAGAGTAAATGACTGCAACACAAGGAGCTTTGTAAAGCTGAAAAAGATAAATGGGAAAATGACAAGAGACTTACAGAAGTTGATAGATATTTCCCCACTCCTTACTTTTTATGAGTTAAGATGAATCAATGCATTAAGAATAAATCTAAACCTTATTCTTAGGGCACTGGTTCATCTAACATTTGTATATATACCAAAGTTGGATGTGGAACCTATGCTTCTAAATACCGTACTTCCCATAGACAGCTATACTACAAGACAGCTGTTGCAGTGGTGTTCTGCTTGTCAATTTTTATAGCGAACAGATCTATCCATTTCAAAGTAGATCCTGGGAAAAAATATCATTTAATTCAAAATGCAGAATTTTTCTTCCTCTACTTTTTGATCTGTTCCTTGCGTACCACGTAGCTAGGCAAACAACCAACTGTCCTGTGAAAAGCAGCTTCAGCATTCGGCATGACCTTTCAAGAATTACATAGAGCCAAATCTATTATAAGATGAGCAAACCAATGAAAACTCCAAGTTAGCATATAAAAGTCAAAACCTATTACCAGTTAGTTCTATCAACTACTTGCTTTTGTTGTTACATTATGTATTTAATGTAGGACATTACATTAAATAACTCATAAATAAAATAATGTTAATAATGTTTAGAAATTTTGAAAAATGTAAATGTATGTTATTTGTCTGCAATAACCTAACATAAATGTATGTTAGTTATTTCAGACAAATACAAGGTTCCAATGATCTCTGGAAGTGCACGTTTGTAATAATGTAGGGTTGCAAATTCAGGCCCACATAAGATTGTGCATATGTGTATGTTTCACTGGTTGTTGTATGAAGTAGGATATATCTACATCAAACTCACCTTCCCTACAAAGTCGCATCGCTTCTCGGTTTTTACCATATTCCTTGAAATTTTCTTCTAAGGCTGCTCCTATGAGGATATAACAAACAAAAGAAAAATGTTAGTTTATAGAGTTCCTTTTAGAATGTTATCTACATGGCAAATTATAGTCTGATTAAATCCAAAGCATTCAGTGCAATAATGATATAAAATGAATTTGTCTTTTGTCTGTTTCCCCATCTTACATAAAAGGGCTTAAATTCATCTGATATGAAAAAGTTCTTAAATACAAAAAGCATGTAACAGGTGCTTTTGCAAGTATTATAACAAACATAGATAACAAATGATTTCATATGGGCTAGAAGTCAAATACTAAAGGAAACATGTTAATTTTTTTTTTTTTTATAAGAATTAAAAATCAACTTGCTGCACGCCATTTTGCTTTGGAAAAGGAAGAGAGACTTCTCTGCAGTGGCTCCTTAGCTTGAAATGCTTTACTCTGGATATGAATTAGAGTAACATCCCTAGCCATTCCATCGCTAAGTTCAAATGCTCATTCAGGTATTTTAAAACCGATCTAGTGTTATATGCTCTTTTTATCTATACACCAAAGTGGTGAATGGCTATAAACGGCCTAAAATGTTAGTAGGCAATAATAATCACCTGGGAAGATGCTCTCTTTGAAAACGTGACCCTGGACTTTGATACAACCATGAAATTAAATTGACACCCTCCATTTATTTAACAAGTGGCAGATTCACTTCATAGCTTCACTGTTTTTATTCTCAAAAGGACAGTTAGAATTCCTCCTGTCAAACATCCTATCACAAACTTGTTGCTCAAATCCTATAAGCAACATAAATGAGAGGGAAAACAAGTTTATAAGGCACATTTCCTCCAAACTTCTCAGGGTCAAACTAAATCTACCCCTCGTTGAAGCCAAGATCAATGAGTGCTTATCTCAAAAACTGCCAATGCTATAAAGTGTTCGAATCTGTGGGGTAGAAAAAGCTAAAGATGGAAGGACGAGCTCTGTAGGGCTCCTGAAAGTTCACCAGCTTTCAATGGAAAATACGCACCTGATCAGCTGTCCCACATGCTGGCAGATTATTGTCAGCTATTGTCTTACCAATAGGTTTGCAGAACAATTGTGCTATTGATGTTCCAGGTAATGCCTCCAACATGGACACGCGATGTGAGGCATAAAGAAAAAATTCTAAATACAATGTCTATTTTAGCATTACTTTGAACCTAGCAAGAGACCTTGATTTCACAACCTCAAGAGGTAGACATACCTCTTTGGTGCCAGAGTATACAAGACAATATGATCAATTTGAAATGTTGCATGTTTTATGCAGGCTTGAGAAGAAAAGTTTTAGTTTCTTAATTCTCTTCCAAATAAAGGTTTGCAGATTGTAGTTGCATTTTTGTTGTATGGCAAACTGCCTTATATTTCTTCCTGATAGTATATTTTGTATAAACTACTGGAAATTACATAATGGTTTTATGTAGCCTATTTTAAAGTTATTGTTATATTTCTGTCTCTTATGTAGCTAAGGAACAGATAGGACATTTTTGCTTCCACTTTTAGTTGCAGTTCTAAACCAGGAAACTACAAGTTAACATTAATAAGCTTACCTAGAAATCACTTTGATTTATTTTAAATTTAACTTGGATGTTAATTACAGTTTGTTGCTTCACTGAATGTGGCAAACTGCAGTTAACTGAAGTAAAAAGAGGAGGACTGTGTAAACCCAAAGGACTGAGCTTGCTGATACCAAGTAACCCACAATTAGCATAATGTTAAGCGTAGCAAATGTAACATGAAAGTGGGAGAATCATTTGATGGTCCAGTGCCATTAGTATGTTGATGAAACATATCCTTTGCCACACTCTGCTCTTGATGTCTTATTTTGGTAACTGACGGTCAATGTGGTTCTCTGGCTACTTCAGGGACATCTCAAGATATGGAACCACTAGTCCTGAAAGATGGAGGCCTGTGGATTTGGGGTCCTCCTGGACTCAAGACTCCTACTTGAACAGCAGCTGGAGGCTATGATTGGGGCAGTTTTTGCTCAGCTTTGACTTGTGTGGCAACTGAGGCAAGACACCTTGCTACAGTAACATAGGGCCTCATTACTGCTTAGGTTATCACATAGCACTCTACTTGGGACTGCCTTTAGAGACCACTCAAGATGTTTCATTTTCTCCAAAATGTAGCATCTTGGGTACTATTTGGCACTTTCCAGCAGAAGTACAAGCAGCTTTGGATCCTGTCCTGGCTTTCTATTAGCATTTGGTTGCCTTAAACTCTTATTAAGTGTTGTTATATTGTGCGATCAAGGAAATGTGTCTTCTCGGTCATGATCCCCAACCTCTGGAGAAGCATTTCCTTAGAAAGGGCAGCATCCTCTCTCCTAGGGTTCTGGAAATCCCTTGAAACCTGGCTTTGGTTGAATGTATGTAGTATACATTATAATATTACTGTATTTTGGGGAGCCCTGATTTATTTGATTTGTGTTGCTTTTAAGATCCTTTTAAGCTGGGCTTTCTGTGTGTGGTTTTATATCTTTTCTGTTTTTATGGATATTTTTGGTTTTGTATGGTGCCCAGCTTCTGCTGGTGTTGAGCAGCTATAACAAATTCAAATAAATAAAAATAACCAAACTTAAAGGGATGGTTGTATCCTTTAAATCTCTTCATCTTTCATACCAGATTATGTTCTGGAATGTGTTTCACTCATTAGAATCAGGCTGACTAATTTTATCTCACCCAGAAGCAGCTAATAATTTCCCACTTTCAGAAGGCTATGGGGGGAGGGGAAACTCAGGGGTCTCGAATGGCCTCCCACTAAAGTTTAGTTTAACTCAGCTTCAACTTTTAACTGCCATCAGAAGCAATTGAAAATGTCTTGTTATTCAGATATTTTGTTTTAAAGATTTTACTGTTTTAAGACTGATCCTGGATGTCTTTTGTTGTATATTTCTATAAAACCACTGAGAGCCCTGCAGAATGGTGATGGGCTATAAATGACTAAATAAAATCATGTCCGTTAATGTTATATTAAATACTCTTGGAGTCTCATTACACTGATTTCTAAACAGAACACAGGAACAGTTACAAATCTTCTACTTTGTGTGATTTGAAGGAAGAGTACAGTAAGACTCCCAAAATCCACTGGAAACAAACTTACATTATGGGATGTCATCATAACAGAAATAAAAACACCAAGGAATAGACAATTGTTCTCCTGCTTGCCATGATAAATGAGTTGTGGGACTTACCTGAGATCTACCTTTATTGTTTCTTTTTAAGTGAAGAGCTCAAAAACTGAAAATGCCCTTATCTTTAAATATAAAATCTTCCTCTAGTGTAGCTGAACTCCTGTTGCTTTCATACAAAAAAAAAACAAAAAAGCCAAAAAAAGTCAAACCCACAAACCCAACCCCTCCGTGCTGTTTTCCTGGCAGGAATGTGAAGATGAATTACCACTGTTTGTCTTCCAGGTCTTTTTCAAAATAAATACACAAATCCCAAAACTACCCCAGAGTTCTGGCATTTCCTGGTGGTCTCCCATCCGAGCTGATGGGATCAGCACACTTTTTCTTTTGTTTTATAATTGTATGATCACCCAAGGTCAGCTAGGCACTGCCACCTGCCTGGGCAAGATTCCCCCTCCCCAAGTGACCTACCTGCGTATAAACCCATGGATGCAGACAGCGTGGTGGAGTGAGAGACATAAACAGGACCTTCTGGGCTAACTCTCCCTCCCTGCCTTCCTGGCGGGGGGGTGCACCTCTTACTCTGGGACAAGATGATCAGACAATTCCGGCAGAAGAGCGTTAGGCGACCAGCTGTGTTAACCCTTTCGCTGCCGGCCGGACCCCTCCCCTCTCCCCCCGAAAGAAGGGACTCCCGCTGGCTCGCTCACCATCGTTCCCGTGAAGTTTAGCAGCATCGACCCAATGGCTCCAGGGCTGCCCCAGCATTGCCTCCGGGCTCGGTAAGGACCTGCGCTCCCCGACGGTCGCCATTGCTGCGCTGGTGGCGGTGGCTGCGCTGGCGGGGATGGTGGTGGTGGCGGTGGTGGGGCCGAGGCCGCTCTCGCCGCTGCCTCCTCCGTGCCGGGGCCGCCGCTGCTGCCTGCTGGCCGCCGCCGCCACCGCCGCTTTGCGTTGCTCCCCTCTGACGTCAGCCGCGGCCCGCGCCGACATTCTTTCCGCTGCTACAATGTAACGAGAAAAGTCATCAGGCTTCTTTTTAAGGTGGCACCGCCGCTTAAGGAAGTTCCCCAAGAATCGCCCGCTGGCCGAGCTCGGGATCTGGGCTCTGCCGCTACGGGCACCGCGCCGGGAAGAACAACGCCAGGCCTCGCATCGCCTTTGTCTCCCATGAAATCTCTCCGGCCAGCCGGGATGAACGGTCGGGACTCCCCCGGGTGTTGGCTCTCAGCTCGGGAAGGGCGCCAGCATTTTTTCCTTCTCTCTCTCTCCCCCCCTCCCTAAAGAAAGGAAGGCAAGGCGATCGACGCTAAGGCGGCCGCAGGCATCGGAGATGATCCCGACTCGGCAGCCCCCCCGGGAAAGCGCTTCTTCTCGGGAGCCCGCCGTCCAAATTCAAAGCGGACGCGTCCCCAGCCGGCCATCCGGGAGCCAACAGCCCCCCCTGCTCCGCCCCGCCAAGTCAAGCGCCTCTCTTCGCCCTCGCCCACATCGCACTTCGCGAAACTCCACAGCGAAAGGAAGTTGTTTATTTTAGGCGTCTCGCAAAGTCCGGGCGCATCACCGCTTGCGCCCGCCTCTTTCCTTTCCTTTCGCGGCGACAGGGTCTTAAAGGGACAAGAGAGGGAACCACCACCGCCGCCGCCGCCAGGAAGCCCGGGCGGCGGTCGCCCCTCCTTGACGACGCCGAGGGTCTCGTTTTACGAAGGCGTCGCTCCAATATAAATCTACTCGACACACGGATTGAACCCACGCCCTCGGTCCTTTTTTTTTTTTTTTTTTTTTG
>JANHFP010003339.1:2731-13561 GCA_032468135.1 Calamaria suluensis
TTTACATTCATTTCCTTGTCTCCTATTATCAATTAATAGATAATAGCAGACAAGGAAAGGAATGTAAATAAAATGAGATTCAACAGTACCTACAAATATATGATAATACAGAAGATCTATGATTGTGCGGAGAGAAGGGAGATTTGGCCTATTACCAGGTGTGGGATAATTGGTATAAGTGGATTCAAAATAAGTTCAAAATTAAAACAGATTAGGATATTCAGAGTAGAAAATAGTTATATTGAAAAGGTGTTAAACATTAACAAAACTTGGTGAAGATTAAGCTGCTGATGTTAACATTGGATATTTAATAATTGCATATTGGAAAATTTTAATATGTTTAGTATAGCATGATTTATTTTCATGTTTTTTTCTTTCTTTCCTTTTCTTTTTTTCTTTCTTCTATATATGTTGTATATATGAATTATAGTTCAATTACTACTATGTTATGTCAATGTTTGTAGTATTTCCTTCTTCGTTTTTGTTTTTTTGTTTAATAAATTCAATAAAGAATATTTTTTATAAAACCATTAATTGATTGACGGTGTAACCATTTACATGTATCTCTCCAACAATAACTCTGCCTGGCTATTTAGATTAGCAGGCAAGATCTTACTGATCTTTTGAAGATTTTCTTGTTAATAAAAGGCTGACAATTTTCCTGTATGACTCCCAAGATATGGAACATATCTTTCCCTAGGCCTAGGGAAATTTGGCTGTCACTTTTGGCTGTCACATTTGGCTGTCACTCCTTCAGTGGTCAGGCTTTTGTTATTTCAGTGATTAATTCTCATATCAACTGTATTATTGTTACATAGCTCATATTTTGTATTTTTATCATCTTAAACCACCTTGATTATTAAAGAAACAAAAAGCTATGAGAGAAACAAACAATCTCATATTCTTAGCTACTTTGGAGACCAGCTTACCCAATATGCCTTTTGTTTTTACTCATTATATCTCATGTTCTTTTACTGTTATGAACTGTTATCTGGAAACTTGAGTCAGACTTCCTCTGATTGCTTTAGTGTTTCTACGTCACATTAATAGCAAGACTCTCTGTTGAGCCACAAACCTGTTGAGTGCCCTGGACTTGCTGAACCACCTGAGTCGGCACTCCTGACTGTGTAGCTGTGGACCCTGGACTGGACTCTGAAACAGTGTCGCTGGGCCTCATGGAGCCTTCTATTGAAAAGGAGAAATATATATATATTAGACAAACTTCCTCAAGAAAATCCCAACTTTGTAATTACATTGAAAAAAATGGAAGAAAAGAGCAGAAAACTGAACCCATTCTCTGAAGTGAAGGAACAACCAGCAATTTTAGTATTCATTCAACATTTAGGGGCATGTGACGAACAGGAGTCCCTCCTAACTAGCTCTCTGAAAAGTTAATACAATACCTTTTCCTACTCCAGGAGCTACAACATATCAAGTTATTGTCTTATTATATTTTGTACTGTAACAAGGGATCCAGGATCCCTTTTCCCAGACTGAACTCTTGCTAACATGGGTCTAGGACAACTCGCCACAGGACGACTTACCGTAGTCAACCTGAAATAGGACATGCCATGGGATAAGAGTTACACTAATATCAAACAATAGAAGCAATAAAGGAAGGAAGCAAAAGGACAGAAAAATGAAATGTGAATGACAAAAATTAAAATTAAATTGAACTGTTTAATTGTTCCATCACATGTTGTCTCACCACAAGTTGGCCATGGCAAGCGATCCTGCAGCAAGTTGGTCATGGCGAGCTGGTGTGGTGAGTTGGCAGCAGTGAGTTGGCCACAGAGTTGGCCCATTCCATGCTGACACTACTCGTCTTTAGAAGTAGCACTGCTCCAAGAAATTGAGTTACTTGTAAAGGCAGAGTGACTCTTCTTTTGAAGGAGAACAAGAAGAGATTAGACTGATATCACTTGGGCTTTAATTTAATCAACTCTATAATAATTCTTTAACTACATATGTATGGACTACTTTTTACCCAGAGTTTTGGGATTAAAATATTAATATTTTATTTTGTTATATTTATTTTTATCCTATATTTATTATTTCTATAAATAACTCAAGGCAGTGAATATATCCAACACACCTTCCTTCTCCTATTTTCCCCACAACAACCCTCTGAGGTAAATTAGGCAGAGAGAATGTGGCTGGCTCAAAGTCATCCAGCTGGCTTTCTTTGACAGTTCATATTGACAATTAAATTACAGAGCAGCCAGCTCCTAAAATGAGAACAAATCATATTATTCAAATGTAGCAATTCATTTTTCTCACAAGAATACTGTAATCTCTTAAGAATGTTTTCAAACTACGATTGTCTTGCTACAAATGCATACTTCTTCTTGAGAAAAGTCTATATGAGATCTCTCCAGCATGTTTTTGCTGGAAGCTGTTATAATTCCCAGCATTCTGTCATTATTCTTTGTAAGGGTAATAAAGCAATCCATATATATTTACCCAGAAATTAAGATAAATTACTCTACTACTTCATCACAGAGTCTCATATTTAAAAGTTGCACAATATTTGTAGTGATAAAGCAAATGTCCCTCCTCTCTTTATTTTAGGAGTTCCTTAAACGTTTTATTGTTTATATTTATTTATTGGATTTAAATAAAAAGAATCAGTCTAAAAGAACTCCAGGCAATATATAGGATCCAATTAGATAAAAATGTCAAATCCAATCTGAACATCTGGTTGACCATGCAGCAAACTATAATCAATAATGATTAATAGAAGAAAAAAAAACAGGCTACTGTTCCACAATCAATCAATCTTCAAAACCTCCCCCCACCCAAAAAGGTCAGGATTTCACAAGCCTCTGAAAGTCACAGGATTGAGATCATTGGCATTCTTCATTAGGCTATACCAGTGATGGCTAACCTTTTTGCCATTGTGTGCCCAAAAGGGGGGGGTGTGCCTGGGGGGGTTGCACATCCACGTGCCCACACCCATAATTCAATTCGCCACACCCTCCCTAGAAAGGCTCTGGAGCCTGGGGAGAGTCAAAAACGGGCCTTCCCCACACCCCCAGGCCCTCCAGAGGCTGGAAAAAGCCTCTTCCCTGACTACTGGTGGGCCCAGAAGGCCTAATAATTAGTTGGCCAGTGCCTGCATGCACATCAGAACTGAACTAGGGCAATGCTTGCGTGCCCACTGATATGGCTCCGTGTGCCACTGTGTGCCATCATGGGGCTATACCATGGCAGGGAAAATGCCCAACTATGCCCCAGAATTGGGACTTTCAGCAGGCACTCTCTGGGTGGGCAGAAGTTGTCTGGGAAAGTTAGATCTCCTAGACATCTTTGATTAACACTTTTAGTAAGCCATTTGGTGTAACAATGCTAATAGTAACCACCCAAATCTTGCTTACTCTTATACCAGCAAAGTTCTGTATTTTTTTTAATCTTAATTCTTTATGGTTTTTATTTATTTGCCAGATATAGATTTCTATATCCATCCCTGGAAGCATATGTATTTTTAAAGGCAAGCAGAAATATAGCTGTCTCTGGTACAGCAAACTTACCTCTCTCTATGCATCTGCAATTACATCAGGATATTGAGTTTCCAGCATTCATCTACCCTCAATGTTGTTATCATTAAAAAAATGTTTTCTATTTTCTGAAGTTGCTACCTTTCATTTCCTTCCGGATTTTGAGATATAATTCAAAGCAGTGTATATATTTCTTTTCCAAAAGCAAGGCTAGAGTACATGGTTCAAAGACTTACTATGACAATCAAGAAGCTTTCTACGCTGAGAGCAGAATCTTCTGCTTTGAACAACTTCTTCTATGCTGGAACTCTGTTGGCCACAATGGGCTTGCAAGAGAGCAAAGTCAGCAGATGATTTGAAAAGGAGCTATCTCTGATATAGGCCAAGAGTACTAAGCAGAAATCCCTTCAGAAGTACTTACGATCAAAAGGCATTGCATAAAGGCAATCATGATACATGAAGAAGCTCCTGAAAGATTTCAGCTCTAACTGCTGTTTTCCTTGAAAATAGAACAGGCAAGCCTTTTATAAACTGGAACCTTGACCAAGTAATCCCCATTTGTTCCTAATAAAGCTTCCAGGCAGATTGATTTCGAATAAACATTTGCATCAGACTGGGTGCATTCTCTGTTCTTCTCAGGATTGGGTGGCAGATGCCGGCTGTTCACCTGATTGTAATTGCAAAGGAGCAGTTCACATTTCATGGGTGTCTCATTTGACATGCTCAACAGGAGGGGAGAAAGGGCAGAGGAAGTCACACTGGGCCATCTGCACTGGGATTCTGGATATATTTGTTGTTCTTAGAAAATACAATTTATTATGTAGGATTTCAAAACTTGAAGTACTCTTGTAATGTGAAGAATTATCAGCATAATCAATATTATGTGCAAATGGCTGACTTGAATTGTTGAACTTCTCAGGGACAGACCAGTTCCTTTCAATTCATTAAAGGAATTAACATCTAGGGTAGAAATTCTCACAATGTCATAATGACCCTCTCTGATATGAAAATCTAGATAAAAAATTAAACTTACTTGAATAATAATCAAAACAAGCAACCTGGAAATAACAGTTATTGTTTAAGATATGAAAACAAATAGATGGAAGCAGAGTCAGAAAAGAGCAACGACGCTATGTGTCGTTTGGTGACCCCCAGAAATAGGCTCTGCTGTGGCAGCTCCAACCCTCTGGAACGAACTTCCTCCAGTACTGCGGAGGCTCCCGGACTTAACATCTTTCCGCCAGGAGCTGAAGACCTACCTGTTTCAATTAGCTGGCCTGGGATGATCTGGCATTATTGGGGCTTTAACTGATATTTAAATTGGGGTTTTAAATAATTTAATAGATTTTATACCGATCAGCCAGGTAGTTTAATTGTAATTTTAAAGTGGGTTATATCTATTGTATTTTAATTGTTGGCTGTGAACCGCCCCGAGTCTGAAAAGAGAGGGGCGGTATACAAATGTAATTAAACTCAAACTCAAACTCAAACCACAGAAGAGCCTGATAAAATATGTTAAAATTACTTGAAGCAGACTTCAGATTTTAGGGACAAAATTTGACAAGACTTTTTACTCCACAAGGAGTGTCAATGGGCAGACATGACCATTTATTTACTACCGGTAAGTCTACTTTCTCGAACCATACTATTGCAAATTGGTAAGTATATTTAAATTTAAGTCATAAGAACATAACCTAGTTAATTGGTAAATTGTTTTAATAAAGGTGATGTGCTTTTCTGTTCTCCTGATATTGTGTTTCTTTGTTTAGATAAGGAAATATCAACAAAGCACGGGTTATCTAATATCTCATAAAAATGCAGAAGAGAGAAGTGTTCTGCATTTGCAAAGAAGAAAGTAGCTATTGCAGGATAGTTAATCTGTAGGTTATGAATTAAAAGTATTCTCTAAATCGTTATTTTCTGATCCTCCAGCCCCACCCCAATCATGCTATCAAACATTATTAAGTAGCAAGTTGAGAGGATTTCTTGTGATTTAGTAGTTGGGGAAACTGTTAACTTTCATTCCAGCATAACCTCAAACAAAAACAAACCATCACTGTAAGCAAACCTGATTTAAATATCTTTGTGATACTGCGGTATTACCAAGATAGCTCCAAAACAAGAACAAAATTCAAAGTTCCATATATTAACAGATTAATCTCCATGTATCTCCATATATCACCATATCCACACACACAAATAATTTAAGAAAATAGTATGATTCTGCTGCAATATTATATTACTTCAAACACCCTGCTCATTTATCCCAGAAACATCTGCTATGAGAGGAACAGCAATCTGCAATCCCACTTCCTCTGTTGACTTCCTCAAGACACAGTCTTGACACAGTCATTTAATGGCTTCAGAAAATGGCTTCATAAAGCAGAAATGCTTTATGGCCCATAAGGCACTTCTAATTGTTGCAAAATGTCACCCACCTACCCACCCACCCCCGGCATGGTCACATGACTGCAATCTGGTTGCTAGACAATTCAGGAAGTCAATGAGGAAGCCAGCAGGGAAGGATATAAGCACAAAAGATACAGGCGATCTGAAATTCTTTGGCAGCTATAGGATGAAGCATCCTACCTATGGATTTCCACTCTGTGAAAGGAGGCTAAAATCCTTCAGGGGGGTGCAGGAACATTTTCAAGCAAAAGGGCTGAGAGATGAAAAATCCTTAACCAAAAAAAAAATGTTGAACCCTGGCCATGGAGACACTAATACAATATGCTCTTTGCACAAAAGTCAAATAATATTGCTCTGAAAATTACTGGGCAGATTTTTTTAAAGTCCTGCCTTTATTATTTTTATAAATAACTCAAAGCATTAAAAGTATCTAATACTCCTTCCTCTATTTTTCCTACAGCAACAATTATGTGATGTGAATTAGACTGAGAGACAATTGAGGCCCAAGGTCACCTAGTTGGCTTCATCTCTAAAGCAGGATTACTTCTTGCCTAGTTTCTAGCCTAGTGCCTTAACCAGTAGATCAAGTTGTTTCCAATCTTTTTCCCATTCTTCTCTAATTTTCCAATCCTCTCTATCTAATCTCTGTGCAATCTATAACAAAAACAAAGTGTAGAAAATTCACATAATACATGGTAGTCATTTAAGCAGCTCAAATTGAAATTTCTATTTTGACAAAATCCAAATGAAACTAAATATTGTCATGTAAATGTAAAAAATACGTCATGAAGCTTCTCTCATCATGATTTTATAAACATTTCTATATTCATTATTACTTTATTATTTTTATTAAATATATTATAGCCATTCATTCCACTAGACTCTGGACAGTTTACAACACAGCTTACAACACTGAAGCATATAATTATAAACATGAAACAAACATGACAGCCTCGACTAAAAATAATTATAATAATGCATATTAAATTTTTGGCAACAGTGCCAAAATGTTATGCCATTGCCATTTTCCATTTTGTTTTGTTTTGTTTTGTTAACTTTTTAGTCCTGCCTGCAGCCCTGGAATTCTCTGGTGGTCTCTCATTCAATTATTAAACCCAAGCCAAAACCTGCCCTGGCATGTTAAAAGCAGTCTTCATCTTCGGTCAGACAGATGCTGAACTCCTTTTAGACTATTTTCAGTTATTATTAATGTAAGCAGAAGAGTTAAGCAATCTATTATATTTAATTTCCAACTGGCCTGGAATCTCACCCTTGCAGATTCGTGCAGGGCTGTGATGCAGAGTTCATGTCATATCTTTTAAAACTTCATACATAGATTCTTGGACTATTATTTGAAAATATGTAGGAACTATCTATCATAAAAATCTGATTAGTGAAAGATAGATTCTGCTGCATACCACACAGGGGGAAGAGATTCTAGTCTCATCATCATACCTAAGTTCTAAATGCAAATCTTCATTGTTGATGCAAGACCCAGAATGAATTTGCTGAGACTATTCTGTATTTGCTAATTCTCTACTCAAAATATATTTGTAACTGCAAAATCAATGCCAAAAGAGCTTTCATAGTCATTTGTGGATACGCAGAGAAGTGAAAAAATATAGTCACTCGACACAAACATTTCCAGACATTTCAGTATTCACTAATTCAGTGTTTGTGATAACTGTATACAACTACTTCAATGAGAAGTGTATAATTCAAAAAAGATGGGCACTAATGCGTTTACAATAGCTGTTAGAGAATTAGAAAATATAGTTGTTGTTGTTAGTTGCAGTCGTGTCCGACCCATCATGACCCCATGGACAACATTCCTCCAGGCCTTCCTGTCCTCCACCATCCTCTGGAGTTCACCTAAGATGCCTACTGCTTCAGTGACTCCGTCCAACCACCTCATTCTCTGCCGTCCCCTTCTTCTTTTGCCTCAATATTTTCCAGTTCCTCTCCAGTGACTCCTTCCTTCTCATTAGGTGGCTAAAGTATTTGAGTTTCATCTTCAGGATTTGGCCTTCCAAAGAGCAGTCAGAGTTGATCTCCTCTAAGGACTGACTGGTTTGATTGCCTTGCAGTCCAAGGGACTCGCAGGAGTCTTCTCCAGCACCAAAGTTCAAAGGCCTCAATTCTTTTGATGCTCAGCCTTCGTTATGGTCTAACTTTCACAACCATACATTGCAACTGGAAGAACCATAGCCTTGACTATACGCACTTTTGTTGGCAGGGTGATGTCTCTGCTTTTTAGTATGGTATCTAGATTTGCCATAGCTTTCCTCCCCAGAAACAAAGCAAAGAAATATATTTGCAAAAATTAGGATCTGAAAAGAATTAACTTCAGTTTCATAAGAATTAGTGACCGAGAAAAAAATATGAAATCAATGTATTTGCTCTTCTCTAGTTTTATACATGAGTCTTGGTAGTTTTTGGCATTGTAGCTCATTCTGAAATGCAGTTTGTGAACTGCATATTTATTGAGAACATTTTACAATATGCATGAAGGTGTTTTTTTAATCCTTAATGGACCTAAAAAAAATGCTTATCTTCTGCATGGATGGCAGAATGATTTTGGAAAGACTGCAGGTCAGATCTCATCACGTTCGCTATCATTTATTTCACCTTCCAACTCAATCTTTTGCGAATTTTTCTGTCAATATAACTTCAAAGACCCGTTGTATTGTATGAACTATTTTTTTCATTTTTGTTTCGTAAAACTACTGTTTCTGATAAATCCCACTAGAATGTAAATATAAAAAGTGTACAGAGGAATGCTGTTCTTGATTTGAATCTGTGTACATATGCTGCCTACCCCCCTTTGTTGTTATTGATATTCAATATCTAGTCTGGTTTTTGTATTACTTTCTTGTTTTTAATGGCACTTCCATGGATGGGACTGATGGGAAAGGACACTAGCAGAGTAGCAGAAGAGAGGTAATGCGTACAAAAAGGCCATTGACTTCATCAGCAGAAACTTCAGGTTAGAACCATTTCTCGGAGAAGCCTTCTGCAACCTAGTAAGCCTTCAGATATGTTGAGCAATACCTCCCAGGTTTCTGAACCTTTCAAAGCAATGATTCCTGATATATATATATGAAAAGAACTGTTTTTCATACAGCCATGTTTTTATAGCATTGTCTCCTAAAGATTCCTACTGCAATGATTTATACGACTGCATGCCAAGTATGGTCTGGGTTGGTTGGTCTCCCAGCAACTACCTGGGCTAGTCGTAGCCATTTTCTTAGCCAGAATTTTGGAAGTGGCCTGCCATTGCCTTCGTCCTAGGGTTATAGACTTCTAGCATTTGGTGTACTGTGCCTTAAACATTATACTAAACTGGCAGTTAGAACAATTAATCAGTGGAACAACTTGCCTCTAGAAGTTGTGAGTGCTCCAACACTGGAAGTTCTTAAGAAGATGTTGGATAACCATTTGTCTGAAGTGGTGTGGGGTTTCGTGCCTGGGCAGGGGGTTGGCCTAGAAGACCTCCAAGGTCCCTTCCAACTCTGTGATTCTATTCTATGGTGGCTCTTAGGAGCTGTCCTTTGCCTAAATCACTCCTTTATTTTTCAGGCCATGGAATGTGACCTTCTGGGTCATTCAGTCCACCCATACATTCCTTTTGCCCTCTGCATAGTTGAACAGGTGTTAAGAACTTCTCTTTAGCATGCTGCTGGTAATGGCTGTGTTGCTAATAAGGGGAAAAAAGACCTTTAAAGGCTTCTTTTGTAGAAACCAGCTTGATACAAATATTAAAGAGCACTTGATCCTGCAGGCATTTATTTTTCTTGCAGCATCTTGGGTCTTTACATCTTTGAGCTCTAAATTTTCATCAACTCTTTTTTATGTCTTTTGCGTTTTAAAACATCACAAAAAGAAATGTCGGACCGAGATATAATTAACAGCTTCTTTAACCGTAAATTTATTGGTTTTCAGTTGGAATCTTGTCAGAATTTCCAAGTTCAGTCACTGGTCTTTCTTTCCTTTTGAAAGAAAGCACCCTTTGATCTCCACTTGTATACTTGCATAAAATTGGATATCCCTAGAAGTGTAAAACTTTGGAGGCTGATGGATTAAAATTACGCATCCTTTTTTTAAAAAATAGCAAACTTGTTTTGTTTTTTTTAAAATGGCATATAGTGGTGAGATTGCTTTGCTTTGCTTTTGATCAGCAAGGGTTGAGAAGTCAATGTGTTCTCGCTGAACACCACTTGGCACTTGCCAAAGACTGCAGAAGCTTCTCTTATCGCTCCAGCACTGCAATTCACTACCGTTTGATGAATTGGATTTTTAAAAAAAGTAGACACAGATCAGGCAAAGTAGCTAAATTGCAGTTTTACAGGAAATTTGCATGCGATAATTTATACATACAGTAGATACAAATTTAGAAATAATTACTGTAATTGAAATAAGGAGTACAATGACAGGCATGCTCTTCTTATTCACAGGCAGCTTTCTTACCCAGAAATCAGCCAGAGTGCCTTCCACACAGGATGCCTGATGTAATGGGTTTCTTTCAGTTTTTGTTCAGCTCCCCCACCTGAGCCCGCTGGCAAGTAGGTGTTTTTCAATGCAATAAAAGGGACATCAAATGAATCTATTTATTACTGATGTTCCTCCAAATGGCACTGGAAAACATTGTGTGTTTTCTGTTGTGCAAGATGGAGAAACCACATCATGTTAAGCTGGTTTCGTTCTAAGCTAATTTGTTCTTAACCAAAGTGCCCTGGATCATTGGTGTTAATTTTTAGATATTCCTAGCCAGCTTGGCTGTTGATGAGAATTTGGAGTTTTGATGTCTGTATAGGTGTCAGTATGTACAGTTGCAACAGCAATTAGAAGTCACAAGGGAGGGGGAGTTGGCTTTGTCTAAACCAGAGGTCTCCAACCTTGGCAACTTTAAGACTTGTGGACTTCA
>JANHFP010003339.1:19629-29760 GCA_032468135.1 Calamaria suluensis
GTATTGACCATCTGGTGATGTCCATGTGTAGAGTCGTCTCTTGGGTTGTTGGAAAAGAGTGTTTGCTATGACCATTGCATTCTCTTGACAAAATTCTATCAGCTTGTGTCCTGCTTCATTTTGTACTCCAAGGCCAAACGTGCCTGTTATTCCAGTTACCTTTTGGCTTCCTACTTTTTACAAGAAAAGTTAACTTAAACCAAAAGAAACTGCCTTAAGAGGATGTGACAACAATGATGACCGGAAACCCAGTGTTCCTGATCCCCAACCACAACCCATGCTCATGATATGTTATGACTCTAAGAATGACAGTGACGACTTGGTGAGTCAGTGGGGTGAACCTGCATATGTAAATATCGAACTTAAGGTACCAGCTACTGGGGTATCGTGCTCCTTATCAGCATTTATAGACTCTGGATGCTCCTGATGCATAATTAATCAAAAGATAGTTGATTCCATGGGAATTCCCCTGAGGCCCCTAAAGATGGCTATTGAATTTTGCCAATTAGATGGCTCAGTATCAGGGGGAACTGCCACAACCTTTGAAATGCACATGGGCCATCATTCTGAAGTAATAAGTCTTATTGTGGTTCCGGGCATGGAAAATACCCTCATCCTTGGCATGCCCTGGTTAAAAAAGTGGAATCCTAACATTAATTGGAGGAAAGGATGGTTACCCATATGCTCAAGAAATCCCATCCCAACATGCTAGACTTGATTGAACAACCCACTTCACCAGGCGAGAAAGCCATACTCTCTATTGAGCGCCTTGAGGGGGAATAGAAAATCCCTACCCAATACTGGGATCTAAGAGAGGTATTCAGTGAAAAGGCCTCGGACGTATTGCCACATCACCAATCCACTGACTCCATTGAATTCCAGCTGGAGTTAAATTGCCAAAACCCCAAATGTATTCCATGACCCCTGGAGAACTAAAAGAGTTAAGATGGTTTATTGACAAAAATTTAAAAAGGGGTTTTATAGAACCAGCTCGGACAAAGGTGGCAGCCCCCGTTCTCTTCAGAGAGAAGAAAGATGGTTCTCTAAGATTATGTATGAACTATGACCCTAAACACCATATCTGTGGAAAACATGTATCTCCTTCCCCTCATGAAAGATATGATTTTCCACCTCTCCAAGGGGAATTTTTTTACAAAATTGGATTTGAGAGAAGCATACTACCGAGTATGCATCAAAGCAGGGGATGAGTGGAAAACGGCTTTTTGTTGCCCTCTTGGCTGTTTCCAATTTAAAGTCTTACCTTTAAGGACAACCTGCTGTTTTCATGAAACTAATTAATGAAATATTTCATGATCATTTATATAAAGGGGTGATTGTTTACCTCAATGACATATTAATTTACACAGAGACTTTGGATGAACACATCAAGCTTGTCAGGACTGTCCTGAAAAAACTTTGCACAGCCAGACTATATGCTAAACTGTCCAAATGTGAATTCCACCAAGAGAAAATTGATTATTTGGGATATCACATTTCTCACAATGGCATTGAAATGGACCCTGAAAAAGTCAGAGCTATTTTGGAATGGGCTCCCCCCGCACACCGAAGCAATTGCAAACCTTCCTGGGATTTGCCAATTTCTACAGACAATTCATCCCATCCTTTACTCAGATCACTCTACCCCTTACTAACTTACTAAAAACTGCTTCACAGAAAAAACCAAAACCCAGCCAACCTATCCAATGGTCCATGGAATGTCAAGCTGCTATTGAGAATTTAAAAAAACTTTTCTCTAAAGAACCCATTCTAAAACACCCTGATATAGAATCTTCTTTTGTGATACAAGTTGATGCTAGTGATGTTGCTGTAGGCGCAGTGTTGTTACAATCTAACCTAGAAGGTATCCTTCAACCTTGTGCCTATACCTCCAGGAAATTGTCACCCATTGAACAAAATGGGTAGTTTGGGAAAAGGAGGATTTTGCAGTGAGATGGGCTTTGTTGACATGGAGACATTTTTTAGAAGGTGCTGAATGTCATTTGAAGTCTGGACCGACCATAAAAAACCTTGAAGCTTTAAAAAACCCTTGTAAATTGTCCCCCAAACAGCCTCAGTGGGATCAACATTTTTTGTGTTTCAATTTCTCTCTCCATTATATTCCTGGAGGCCAAAATTCTATGGCTGATGCCCTCTCAAGACTCCCACAGTACAATAGCAACAAACCTTCTAACATTCAACCTATCCTACATTCCAAATAATGGGCCATTCCAGTTACTACAAGAGCTCAAACAAAAAAATCCCTCTACCTTACCTCCCACTGTTTGTCAGGAGTTGATAATAGCATTGAAAACAGATGAATGGTTCCTTAAAAATACAGAGCTTTACACTCTTTGAGATGAACTTCCTTGGATCAGAAAGAAAATTCATGTACCTTCCACAATGAGACTTAAAATTCTACAAAGCACTCGTGATGTGCGCATGCAGATCATTTTGGGTTTGTAAAGACATTACATCTCCTGAAAAGACAATTTTGGTGGCCAAAGCTGAAAAAAGATGTGGAGACCTACATTGTGAGCTGTCTGACCTGTGCATCAGCAAAAAGACCTCCTGGTAGCCAACCCATCATCTCCATGGAAACAAATCTCCATGGATTTTATCATTGACTTGCCAGAAAGTAATGGAAATACTGTTATTTAGGTTGTTACTGACTTATTCTCCAAACAAGTTCATTTTGTCCCTTGTCCAAAAATTCCATCTGCCAAGTCTCTAGCCAAGATGTTCATTCATCATGTTTATTGTTTACATGGAGTTCCTGAGCAGATCATTTCGGTCAGAGGCGTTCAATTTACTTCAAAATTTTGGAGAGAATTTTTAACACTTCTTGGCTCCGCCCAGGGCTTAAGTTCCGCCCATTAACCCAGACAAATGGGGCATGTGAATGCACTAATGGCATCCTCAAACAATATCTCAGATGTTATCTCAGTTACCAGCAGGACAACTGGTCTGATCTCTTACCTTTTGCTGAAGTTGCTTATAATACCTCTGTCCACAGTAGCACTGGATTTACTCCTTTTGAAGTTGTCCATGGCCATGGTTTTGTTCCCATACCTGAGTTACCTGTTGTAACTCCTCAAATTTAGTCACTACAAGAGTGGATTCATGAGCTTCAAAATAATTGGCCTGTGGTACACTTAGCCCTAAATGAAGCCCATACTTCCATAAGAAACAAGCTGACAAAAACACATTGCTCTGGTTGATTATCAAGTTGGCGACCAAGTGTTCCTTTCCACTAAATATTTACAAACTACTTAACAGTCACAGAAACTTGGCCCTAAATATGTTGGTCCAGTTCCAATTGTTCACATAGTTAATCCTGTAACTGTTCAATTGGAACTCCCTAAGACATTATGTAGAATTCAGCCTGTATTTCATGTCAGTTTATTAAAACCTGTTCATGACTGCCACTTAAGACCTGCATCCAAGGACCCCCCCTGTCATTGAGGGGAAACAACATTTTGAAGTCAAAGAAATTATCGATTCCCATAAACATCGGAGTAAATTGCAATATTTAGTGGTATGGAAAAACTTTCCCCCCTCTTTTGCTGAGTGGGTGAATGAACCAAATATACGTGCTCCAAAATGTATTGAATGTTTTTGGAAACAATATCCTAACAAGCCTTGATAATGTTGTATTTTCCTATATGTTACTCATTATCTTTGTTTCCTTTTTAGGAATAAATTTCCACTTTCAGTAGGGCCAAACGTCAGCCTTCGTTATCTTACTTCTCATTCCTGTTTACTTCGGCTGCCATAGTAACGGATATGGGCTTGGGTTATGCTGCCTTTCAGTAAAAATCCTTTCATCTATTAAATAATGGATTGGAAGTCAGTTCTTTCCTGAAAGATGCAGGGGAGGGGGATTGGCGAGTGCTTCCGATTCCAGTTCCCAGCCTGGTTTTCGGTTACCCTGGTTGAGAGTGACTCCTCTGGTTCTCCCATCCCAGTTGTCTTTCTTTCCAATGCCAATTGACCAGAAGGTTTTTTTGGGGTCCTCCAGGCTCACCTCATCCTCTCCGATAGGGTGTAAGAAGCAGGCATCTGGCCACATAGAGGTTGATGTCTCCCTTTGGCATTCTGCTTCTCCTTGTTCCCTATTTTGTTCAGACATGGCTTGCAAAGTCCCCTCAGTAGAGCGAAAGTTGCTTCTCTGGGTCGACCATTTTGCAGCTGTTGCTTTCTGTAAGGATCACCTCTCCCTCTAACTTAAGAAAGTAAAGACTCTTGAAATCTGGCATTTGAAAAGGAACCTTTTATTAAGCAGAAGTGATAGCAGTCCATTCAAAGCAACATCTGAATACCCTTAGACCCCCCTTTTTAGCCCACATGCAAATCTTTAGCCAATACACAAGTGTGAAGATGTACCCTTTACCAGTTTCCCTGAGAAAACAGATGGTCATGCATTCCCAGAGTCATTTCCCCTTCCTTTTAAAGTTAAACAACCCACATGGTCATAAAGGTAAACATTCAGGGTGTCTTGATGCCAGGATATATGTTGTAAAACCCTTTCTTCCAACTGAATGGCAGTATCACTTTTAGGGATCTGACACCAAGCCTCTTCTGTTTGCCAAGCCACAGATAATGTTGAAATGCCACAGTCCACTTGCTGCGGCCCCTCAGAGGGAGGTGACACAATCCACCAAAAATCCACCAAAAATGACAGAGGTCAGGTTTCAACTCCACCCCACAACTTCCGAGTAAGGGGGGCCCTGCCACCCATCCAACCAAGGGGGTAAACAAGTCAAAAATAGTCACTTTTAATTTATAATCCAAGGTGCCAGATTTTAAGGCAAAAGATTCAAAAATTCACTTCCTTTTCTTTCTTCTAACACTTTCTGGTGGTTCAAAGAAAGACACTAAGAATGCCACCATTTTTTTTGGGGGGGGGGAATCCACCCACACCCTCTCCAAATTATTTTTTAAAAATCTAGATGGAATTCACTTAATTGTTAGAGCAGGCTGTCTGACTGACAGCTCTAAAGAAACAAAGTCTCACCTCAAATTCACATGCTGGTAATTAGAACTTTCACTTCCCGCACTGAGCTCTGCAGAGAATGTCAGTTCAGCCTCCATCATCATCAGCTCCTGGGGCTTATCTGGGAACCTCCAGGGTGATTGTCATCACCCTGGGTGCTCCAGAAGGCACTCTTGTGGTCAGCCACCCCTCCAGGGCAGCCTAGTCTCTGAAGAGCACACCAGTGAGATGAATACGGATACCTGGGATCCGAATACGGATACCTGAGCCATCCCGAGGCATGTCCGCTTGCAAAGACAGCCAGAAATGCCTCCATAAAAATGCTTTTAAAAAGTTTTTTAAAAGGTTCTCACAATTGCACACCACAGCTGATCACCCCCAAACTGTTCTACTTAACCTTCCCATGCCTCCTTTTGGTGTGCACTGCACATGCATGCACAGCACACATTTGGTGCACATGCATGACTGGAGAGAACCAGTAGTAAACTGGGTCAGATTTCACCACTGGTATAGTTCCCAGCTACTCCTGACAAATGCCCATGCTGATCAGGGTAAACTAGGAAATGTAATAAGAGTGAGAACCCTGCTTGTCTGCCCTCCTGCTTCTGTTGATTTATTTGGGACATAAAAGTATTCTAAATGCATAAATAAGTATGGAGAGTCTTGGGGAGTTGTTCCTCTCCCACTTATTATTAGTATTTGCATGTCTTGCTGTGCATTTTCTCTGTACACACCTACATGTCTGTCCTTGCCAGGAAAGGCCAGGTAAGCACTGAACACAATTCCCTATCTGCCCAGCTGATAACAAGGAAAAGGTTATCTCTGATTAGTGTACATCTCCAAGCCCCTCCCGTTGTTAATTCAGGAGATACCCAGAAAGATGCTCATGTCTACCTGGAGATATAAAAGGGACTCAGCCATACTGAAAAGCTGGCAAAAGGCAGTTTTGCTGTCACAGGAAACCCAATTTCATGTTGCAGAGCTCTCAGCCATGCCCAAGTTCCTTCTGGCTCTGGTGCTTGGAGTGCTGCTCTCAGAGAAATTGCTGGTGAGTGAAGCCAGGACAACCCCCTATGGTGTCAAGCTGTGTGGCAGGGAGTTCATCCGTGCTGTTATCTTCACTTGTGGAGGATCCCGCTGGAGACGAGCAGGTGAGCAAAGGGGGTGTTGGCAAACTTGGGGTAGTGTCTAGTTAAGGTAGAGCTCTACCTTAGCCTCTGAACAGAATAGGACTGTGATTCCAATTATGCAGGACTATGTTAGCTGGGAATTACAGTTCCTAAAATTCCCAGCTAACATAGTTGTGCATAATGGGGATTTTGAGTTACCACCTTCCAACACCTGGATACTTTTCAGAACATGGGTGTTTTACCAAGGCTGAATCCTTATTTGGAAAATTGTACTTGCTTTTTTTTACAGAGAAAAATCAAACAAATCAACACTTCATAAGATCTAAATATTAGACAAGATTGATAAACTGCTTCATCTAATAAATATAATCTTGCCAGACTTTAAAGAGATTCCCAATATATGATACAAACTGGCCAATGTTTTTATTCATGTGTAAAGAAAAGGTGATGTTAAATTTGAGGAAGAGTTTGAAAGACAGTTGTTCTCTAGGTTTCAGTTCCCAGCCTGTAGGAAGCCAAATGTTAAAAAATACAAAAAGAAAGCCACAAAGTGTATAGCAATAGCATTTAGACTTATACACTGTCCCATAGTGCTTTATAGCATTGTGTGGTCAGTTTACAATGGTCAGTTTACAATGTGAGCACCCAACAATTTGGGTCCTTATTTTACCAACCTTGGATGAGTCAAGCTCGAGCCCATCAGGATCAAACCCAGGCTGTGGACTGAGTTTTCCTGTAATACTGCATTCCCACATTTAGTGAAGTTGCAGGATTCAGCAGATGCAAAGGCCAATCTACAAGTACCACCACTTTAATGTGCAAGGTATCTATCATGCCAGGTAAATATTTGAGAATCATAGGAAGAAAGCTATGAAGGGAAGAGCAGCTTTTCATTGACAAACTGCTGCTTTAAAAAGGAATTATAAAAAGATGGAAAGAATGCTCTGACCATGGTGGAATTGGGGAGGAGGTCTGGCCTGAGAACTAATCAAAATTATGTTGTTGTTGTTATAAGCATGGCCATTAGCTCAAGATTGCTGTGTGGTTTACTACTATGCCAAACATTTGAAGCTGTCCTTGCATTGCTTCGTGTGTGAATTTGTATACCACTGGTTAGTGGAAACTTGCAAGAGCATATAATGCCTGTGAGTTACAAAACAGAAAAGGACTAAGAAGCTGCTGCACCAAAGCAGGGCCATGCAATTTCTAACCCTTTTCTCCATTACCTTTGGCTCAGCTTCTTTTATCCATAGCCCTTAGGATATTTCCAACAAAGGTTAGCTGTGAGAAGACACATTCAGGGATGCTACCCTGCCATTCACCAACAAACTTAATTAACTTTCATTACTCAGTTTGTGCAAATTGGGTTATATTCCTATTATTCCAGTCAATAAATACCTTGCTACATGAGATTTGTCACCCATACCCTCCCAAGAATGCTAGATTGGATTTAAAAGTAGGTATAATCTGTCCAGTTGGAATCATATAAAAATATAGGAAGCGCTTTATTGTATTAGGTTTTTCCTAATGGACAACTTGTTAATGGACAATGCAATACTTGGCTGGTAGAAGGCATTCCTGTAGAAAATTTCTGCTCTACCAAGGGATGCTGGAAACCAAATGTGGGACCTTTTGGGTGCAAAGCTTGGATACCATTTGAGGAACACATATTATCTGGTTTCAAAAAGAGCATATATGCCAAGAAAAATACAGAAACCAAGGTACATTAAAGTAGCATCCCTTCTTCATCTAGATTTACCATAATCCTTTCTTAAGCTTTAGCTAATTTCTCACTCTTTCCTGTCTCTCTATGCAAAACAGAAGCTGCACCTCTGAAAGCTATTGGGGTTGGAGGAAGACGATATAATTGCAAAGCTGTAGACAAGGGATAGGTTAAACATCCCTGTCTGGGAAACTAAATTGCAAGCTTTTCCTTCTAATGTAACCACCGCCACCCTTCAATTCCTTTGGTTTCCCAAACCTATCCAATGGCAACTAAATTGACATGTGGCATTTCTCACCAGTGTTCTGAGGCCCAATCCTGCAGTTTATACTAATCAATGATCATCTTCACTTCCATTAGCTTTGATATATAGAAAATGTTTCCATCCAACCATTGCTCACCTTCTTTCCTTCTTCAAAAAAGATGCTCAAAATACTGAGACTCAAGCTTTGTTTGAGAAAGATAAATCTGAATGGTTACATCTGAGTATCTGCTAATCTTAGAATTTGCTCAGCCTTCTGCTTCAGGGTGATTTCAGATATTTTGTTTATTTACAAAGCATTGATATTATCTATGAAATTAATAACAATTCACCAAGACAGCCTATAAAGCATTTGTTTTCCAACGGTGTTTTGAAAAAATGTAGGGTTTGTAGAGGATGTTAAATGTGGGGGTTGCCTAAATACTTATTCAGCTTCATCTAATGCTTATTACTTTAAGACATTCTGATTCAATTGACTTCCTAGCACAGAGTCCACTTATGTTGCCTCTAATCCAGTGCCTACTTTCCACTGTTACCTTATCATTATAGGAAATCTCAGAGCTCTCCTTGGAGGAGATCCTGCAGAAACATTTGATGCAACATCATTATCCAATGAATGGAATCAAGTGCATTCCTCCCAACAGGATCCCTCTGACAATTATGGGAGCTGGCAAGGTCGGCAGAGCTATGCCTTCTCTGAAGAGCCTTGGCCTTTGGATCGTGGAGCCCGAGATGTTATGGAAAGCCTGAGCAATGCCTGTTGCAAGTGGGGCTGCAATAAGCATGAGATCAGTTCTTTATGTTAGGTAGCGGTTTCCATTTACCGCATGTGTTCCTTGGTTAAAAAAAATAAAACAAGGAAGTATACTATAGAATCTGTGAGCATGAAGATTTATTTACCAGCATGCATACAAATGCAACATGAGTTCTTCCATGAAACATCCATGACTTTCATCAAAGTAGACACTGATTGTCAAAGAGGCCTATGGATCCCACTTACAAATTCTCAGCAGGTCTCACATGAAAGCCTTGTTAACACTATTTCCATGAATTGTAATTTCATCAATGGGCCTCAGTCACAACCAGAATGGACAATTACATTCCCTAATTGAAATTAGTAGAGCTGGATCTCCTGGAATGGCTGGGCACCAAGGAAGGTTCAGGGCAAAAGCAGAGAATGTTTGATGGAAAAGTATAATGCAATGCTTGGTGAGAGTCACAAATGTCCTCTCACATTTGATAATTTGCAAATGAACTCATGGTAAGATGGGCAGCAAACAAATTAAACAATCAACCTTGGTCACAGACCAGCAATACATTTAATAAACAAAAAAATATTGGGTTTGTATTCAAATTGGTCTCACAAACAACAGCTTTTAGGGTGGTGGTGCTTCCATGGTTATTTCATTTGATCTCTTAGAGAGGAACTAAGTCTGCTGCTCTGACATTCAAATGACCATAAAGCAAAGCTGAAAAGAAAAAAAATGAAATGAAACAAATTAATGAGATGCACTATGGTGACTCAGAATGGTTTGGTTTAATGGAAACACTCAACATAGATTTGTTTTATTTTGATGGCATCACTAATTCTCAAATTATAAACACTACAAGATGTTTACACATTTCCAAGCAGCTGTACAAGTTTATGGAAACATCCTAAAAATGTTGAGAAGAGCTGGAAAAGTTTAGGGAAAAGCCTACCGTATTTTTTGGACTATAAGACGCCCCCATCCATAAGACACACATAGTTTTTAGAGGAGGAAAACAGGAAAAAAAATATTCAGCCCACAGAAAAAATATTCAACCAACCCAGAAGGTCTGGGGCAAGGGCTGAAGCTGTGGGAGCCTCGCACAACTCTGGGACCAACCCAGAAGCTTAGGGGTTTGTCCCGGAGCTGTGTGGGCGCCTTCGGCTTCAGCCCCCGCTCCGGACCTTCTGGGTTGGTCCCGGAGCTGTGCGAGGCACCCACAGATTCAGCCCTCACCTCGCACAGCTCAGGGACCAGCCCGCCCGCCCGCCATT
>JANHFP010003340.1:1557-15605 GCA_032468135.1 Calamaria suluensis
AGCTCACGCCTACTGCTTCAGTGACTCCATCCAGCCACCTCGTTCTCTGTTGTCCCCTTCTTCTTTGGCCCTCAATCATTCCCAACATCAGGCTCTTCTCCAGTGAGTCCTTCCTTCTCATTTGGTGGCCAAAGTGTTTGAGTTTCATCTTTAGGATCTGGTCTTCTAAAGAACAGTCAGGGTTGATCCTGACTGGTTTGATCACCTTGCAGTCCAAGGGACTCGCAGAAGTCTTCTCCAGCACCAAAGTTCAAAGGCCTCAATTCTTTGGCATTCAGCCTTTCTTATTGCTGTCTGTATTATGTGCCGTCAAATTGATTACATGCCATCAAATTGGTATTCCTAGTGATCACATGGATATATTTTCTCCATGGTGATCTTTCCCAATCTAGTCCTTCAGTCCTTTCAGCTATGTTCTAATTGCCACTGTTGCTTAGTCCATTTACCTTCCTGCTGCTCATACTCATCTTCTCTTCTTTTTCCATCTTTCCCATCAATACAGCTTTCTCCAGTAATTATATCTTAGGACAGTAGTGTAACTACTGTATGCTTCCTTTAAGCCCGGCCTGAACCTGCCTCCCTCTACCATGGGACCTCATTTCAGTTAATACTTTCTATTATTCTGAGAGCATTTGGAAATGGGGAATGATATTAAAGAAGAGATAATGATGTCTTTGTTACTTATTGCCATTAAAAAAAGGATTTGAAATTTAGGAACTAATCCTCCACTCTGATTTGCTTAAAGTTATAAGGATACAGAGATGATTTCTAGAATCAGCCTAGCAATATATTCTCAGAGTGGTTAAGTCTACTAATGCTGCATAAAAGTCGTGATAGAACATATATTAGTTGTTGCATCTGGCTCTTATATACCCTCGAGAAAGATTGAAAGTAAGAGACAGTAATTTCTAATATGTTTGCTCTCTCCCACTATTTTTGACTCGCCTGAAACTTTTATAATTGCATTTTCTGCATCTTCATCCAAGTACTTTATAAATAAGTTGAAGAGCACAGGGCCTAATGGAGCCCTGCAATATGCCACTTGACATTTCCTTCCAGTTTGACATGGAGCTCTTGAAGGCTAATTGGGGATATTTTTTCAACCTCTCTATTCATCAGATGGTAGCACAGTCCAGCCCACGTACTCTCATATTTTTTTTAAAAAAAGAATTTTATGGAAGACTTTGTCAAAAGCTTTTCTGGATGGAAGATACTATACACTATGTGTATCACATTCTCATGGTCAAGTTAAATTAGTTGCTCTGTCAAGAATGGAAAGCAGGTTGGTTTGGACTGACCTGTTCCTTATAAATCTAGCAATCCATTCTTCTATACATAGTCACAAATTGACATCTTAATCATCTGTTCCATAATTTTGCTTAGTATTCTTTGCACTAGGATATTGAAATTGGACATCCTGTGCTCAAGCATGTATTGATGTATCAAATGTCCTTTTTGTGAAAGCTCAAAAGTTCTTCCCAAAAGTTCTGCTGCATTTACTTCTTCTACCAGCTACTTCCTGTTAGTAGGATCAAATATAGGAGAACCAATCCTCTTAATTTTCCTTCAGTTTTCTGGGAAATGAACCAATCAGAAAGAACACTAAAACATTGCTGTAGATTTTGCACTGTTTGCCAAGCTAGTTTTCAAACTTATCTGGGCAAATGATTATAGACTGGTTATTGTGAAGTCTGTCATCTCTAAAACGTTTCTGGAATCCAGACCAAAATTCTGGCATCTGGTATTAAAAACCTTTTTCTTTCTTTGTACTTGACTCTCACGATAAAATTCTTGAACCTGAATATTTTTGTGCAGTCCCTTTATATATAACATCCTGCTCTCCCTCTTCTATTACATTCGTTTTGTATGAACTATATCCTTCAATCCTTTTTCATTTCTCAAGTTTATGTATTCTATTCATAACCTTCATCCCACCTGTATTGTTTAGTCAAGATTTCTAGTTCTTCCTGTTGTTCTCTATAACCTGTTTGTTTATTGTACAGGACTCTGGAATCCTTTGGTCATATAACTTCCTTATCCCTTTTTGAATTTACCATTTAGTACTGAATGTTTTCCTATTGTCATGCATCTGTCAGCATCCGACTCATAGGTCGAGGAGGAACAGCTGGCAGAAAGCAGTGAGGGGAGGCTGGAGCTGAGGATGAGAATGGGGAAGAGCAGGTCCAGGCTGGATCCAGTGAGCTAGGGGCGGAGCCAGAGAGGGGAAGTTCAGAGGAGGAACTGGGAGCAGCTCTCCACCTGATCCAAGACAGAGACGCAAGGACAAGAGAGCTCAGGAGGAAGTGAGGAATGAGATGCAGCTGAGCTTGAGGCTTTAAAAGTAGCCAATTTTGTAGAAACAAAAGCTGTTTTCTTCATAGCTTCTTTGTTCCTTGTTCCAGTTGATAATACCTTAGTCAACCACGGACTATGTGTTATCTCCTAACAACCAGGAGTGCCTTGCTTTAATCTTGTTATTGCTCCTCTTTGCATCTAAAGAGAGTAGGCCTTGCCGGAAGAAAACTCTGAAGAGCATTTGGGGTTTGAATAAAAGACTGTTTGCATACAAGTGAGTGCATTCTTGTTTCTGCATCAAGCTGGGTCATCACACCATCTCTTTCAAACATATTGTGCTATTTTTCATATTTTAGCAGCACTTATACTGTATTGCTCTTTTTTGTGCTCCTACCACAAAGTTGAGTAAATTTCAGTGGACTTTGTGAGATTTCACTCCAAGTCCACATATTACTGGACTTGACTGAAAAGCTGCAAAGGCTTGTATAGTTAAGTAAATTCAAATTTTCTCTTCCAAGTATATGGTACAGAGTTGCATATGCAAAAGCAAATGCTTATAAAATGTGATAATTCTGTTTTCTATTTTATCTTATGTTTTCATTTAAATACAACTAGTCTTCAACTTACAACTGGTCAAATAGCACCATTCGAAATTATGATGGATTGCTCAAAAGATACTTAAAGACTGGGTTCTGAAGTTCTGACAGCTGGGTCTCCTTTGCGATCACGTGGCCCTATTAAGGACATTTGGCAACCAGCCTGCTTTTACAGTTATTTGCAGCATTTTGCACTCATATGACCGCAATTTTGGATGTTTTTGCCAAAAAAGGTCATTTTCTTCTGGGTTTTGGCAATAGCACCCTAGCAAACCCTGTGGTGAACAATGGGTTTGTTTAATAGTGATGGATTCTATTAATGACTGCAATGATTTATCTATCCTGCAAAACACATAAAATGAGATTAGTCATTTATCTCTAAATAACCATTACAATTTATGAGCCATTTTATGGCTGTAAATTGAGGGTTACCTGTGTATTTTATGAATATGGCCATTTATGAATATGGCCATACAAATTTGTAATTGAAAATTCATTTTCAGCATTTACAAAATGATCTTTTGGAAGTCCATCACCATCACCCTTATGTCAGACAGTGTGTGAAAAATAATGAATTTTATTGCTTTTGAAGATTGGCCAATGGCTGTAATAAAATGTTTGTTGCAGGAATATTGATTTCCTATTGTAATTCCTATTTCCTATTTGGATAGGAAGCTTGTAAGGAATGCCCTTAAATAATAAATATAACCCACTATGAAATTTCCACAAGTTGCATACTTAATATGCTATTGATATTAACTTGCACTATTTAAAATAGTTTTGAGATTTGGAACTATTAAGCTACATTGATTCTTTTAATCATGAATTGAATCCAGTTGGGCAGAGCAGCCTTATCCTTCCTGAACAGCTATTAGATGGAAGTAAAATTAGAATGAAAGTGTCCTTAGAGCAGCATACAGGAATCCTCTTGCCACGTGAGCAGGATACCCCCAGTAGATTTATGGAAAATCTTTAGTGGCACTGAAGAATCACTATCCCAGGGAGGAGATAGGGGAGTGAATCTGAAATCTAAAAGGATATAAAGCTGATAAGTGGATTCAGTATTAAGAATATAATGAAGACCGGTTTTAAAAAATACCTGAGATGACTAATGCCCCTTTAGTAGAAATGGTTTTTTAGAATGGTTCAATAAATTAGCAGTTTCTACTTTCCATTACATAATTGATTTTTGGGGAGGATCTAAGTAAACCTCACCAGACAGGTAAACTGTGGGCTAGCAATGCTTCAGCAGTCACACTGAGAGGACTTGAATGGACAAAACCATCTGTTCACCCTATCCTGGCCTGCAGTCATGCTTTCCTGTTTCAAAGTAGTATTTTCTGACATGTATCGGTTTCTCTGCTGTGCTTCAATTTGATCTAAACATATTGAGCATTGTACAGAAATGCCAGCATCTCCCTTCCCTTCTGGTCACTGGGTGGACTTTCCACAGACACTTTGGGGGATATCTACATCAAACGACAGCAATGTGCGAATGTAAAACTTGAAATCCTGCCCTGCTTTGAAGCAAGTTTCAGGCATTGCATGGGTTGTTTTTATAACTCTTGATACGTTGTGCTCAGAAAAATCAGTTCACTTGTACCTACCTATCTGCATATGCACTTTGTGAGCCAGCACCTAGGCAAGTGATAGGTAGCTGGTTAAAGAGAATAATCACTGGGTTGTCTAAGGTTAATTAGACAATCAGTGAAACAGTGGTGAGTTGGATTTTTTTTTCTCTTTTTAACAGATGGAATTGACAAGTTTCCACTTCTAACCCTAAAGAAAGAAGAATAAACTAAGGTTTTTTCCCCCAAAAGTCTACTGTGAATATGTTAGACAGGAAGGGGTCAGATCTGATGGACTCTCAACAAATTTACAAAAGGTTTATCGGGACAACATGGTTTCCAAGACTTACTCATGGAAAGTATCTAATGCTCACTTTCTTGGCAGAGGAGGTGGAGGATAAGGCTTAGGAAATTCCTCAATTAAAGGCCACAGTAGCCACTATGTGGATAGGAGACTTGAGTAGCAAAATGATCAAAGCTCAAGAATGGATTGAAATCTAGACAGCAGTATCTTAAGGCAGCTTAATTTCTAGGCAATTTCACCATGTGAGACTAGTAACTTAAGGTCTAAATTAACTTCTTTTAAAAGTAGCAGCAGTAGTAATCACGTTTCATTTCTAAAAATATGGTACAGTGAGAAAAATGAACTTGGATCAATGAAGCAAAATGTGTGGAAAAAGAGGAATAAGTTGCTGCAATTCTAAATAACATTCATACAGTTTAACTTCAGCTGACACTTTATTTGATAGTGATCGGTGTACATAATGTTAGAAATGCACAAGACAAAATTAAGTAAAAATAAACAGCACTTTTTCCAGTGTTAACAGGTTATGGAATTTGGCAAAAATTTTGATACACAAAAAAGTAGTTGGATATACTAAAGATAACACATTTGAATTCTGTGGTTAGTAGCTGCATGTTTGAAAACAAGGCTAAATACATTTCATATGTAAATTGAAACTACATCCTACACCACACATTTACAAGAAGCCTTTCTGGGAGTTCAAGTGAGGTGCTTCATATTTTGTTCCCAGCCACCTTCCAGATTAAAAATGCTGTTTTAAGAACTGCCTTTCATCATTAATGGATATGTACCAGTTCCTTAGAAACATTTGATTCAGATTAATTCTGCTCTTATGTTTCAATAAACAAGAGTTCACAGGTTTTGTTGTTATTGTTAAGGGAGAAGAGAGAAGCACTTTGGACAGTTCTGTACCTAGCTGAACATGGTGTTCTACAGGAATTGTGATCAAATCTCACAGAGACTATGTTCCATATGTCCTTAAAATCCACACTACACTTCTAAAATATGGCATCTGTGAAAGATTGAACTGAGTGTATACTTTTCTGTGTGGGAGGGAGTGGAAGGATGCCAAGTATAGCAATATAAGGTACAGCTTGTATAAATACTTCTCATTGGCACATGGAGAGGAACCTTAGCTGACATTGATTACATTTTGTCCAACAAGGAAATCCACATATTGCATCACTTTGTTCATATACACACCCCATAAAAAATCAAAACAATCTAAACAGCTAGGGATCAAATAGGGGTATCTACCTCTGGCTTCCAACTTTTAAGCTTTGGAACCAAAAGTGTAGTATACATCAGTGAGAGTTTTGTCTACTGAGTTTTCTCTTTAGTTAGATAAAGCATGGAACTGGAGAACATGAAGGAAACCATTTTATGATGTCAGTAATTTCAGGAGTGGTCTATGCCATTACAGAAGTGCTATTGTGAATTACTATCTTTATTTCCTATTCTCTGCACATTAAAGAACATATTATATTTTGCAAGAAGGACATCCCATCTGATGATATGCTATTTTTAAATACAGAGTCACTGCACTACTGAGGTAGTATTAGAAAAGGCTTTACAACTTCATAGAACTGATAGTATAATTTGCCTTTGGTGTCCATGCTAACAAAAATTTAGATAGCATTGTTTAGGCAGAGGCTCAGTATCTAATGCTGAAATATGATTAAATTTGGGGCATTATTCTTACCTTTTTTACATGTCTAAAATACCCAAGGATATTTAATTTGATGAAATTTCTTTTTAATTTATGGTCATTCAGACAAGAACAGGGCTACTTTAAAATACGTTTGCATTTTCAATTGTATAGTTCCAACCCAATGCAGCATTTTCCTATGCTGAATTAAAAATTGTAAATATTAATTCAGAAGTATGGACTGCATGAGAATAGAACAGAAAGTGACACAAAATTCAAACTTAATAAAAGATTCACCAGCTTCATACATGTATTATGTACGTCAGTACAATAACAGTGATTCTTACAGATCACTGTGACAAACATCAGGAAAACTAGAAACATAATAGGCACTGCAGATCTTTTATGCATAAATATAAACTATAAGTTATCCTGGGTATTTAGAATAGTGTAGAATCTATTAGCACATAAAATTAATCAAAAATTGTCTGATACAGCAAACAGATGACACAATTTACAGTACTTCAGGTAGAAAAAATATGTTTGGTATAAGTCTACTGAAAATGCAATTGTCACAGCAGACACAAAACAAAGCAAAATGTAAAACCATTTATACCAAATATTTTCTGGCTTTGTTTAATTGAATGGTGGCCAACTGAAATTTGTTTAACAGTCCTGATTAATGTATTAATGATGTAAAAACAAAGCAGAACATATATTCTTTTGGCTGTGACATTAGCTAAAAAAATGAGCAACTACTGAAGGCTTAAGCAGTGAATTCACACAACCATTGTTATTCTGCAAGGCTTTTCATGATATCTCTAAAACATTTCTTTTATTTTCTGTTATGAATCGGAATCCATATGGTGAAACAAAACCCTCATTTTCCAGTTAAATACCTACTACATTCTTATATGTTTCCAAATTACCCATTAAGAATACAAATTGTTTCTTATATTATTCATTAAGAAAATTTTGTATAAATTCATTATGCAGTTTTGAGTGGAATAAAATAAGAATGTAACCATTTTAGTGAAATAAAATAAGAGCATTCCAAGAAAATAATTTTTCATTTTAAGAGAAAATATTATTAAAGAAAGGAATGGTCAGAACAATAATTAGAGTTTTTAAGTATAATTAATCCAGCTAAAAGATAATCAAAAGTTACATAAGACATTCTCCATGTTGCATTTCCTGGATTCTACCTATGTTTCCCTGTGTTTCTTACACATAAATAATTTCATCCATAGTTTTAATATAATTGGTTACTTGAAATTTGTGTTATTCTACATTAGCCAGTTACCAGAATTAGTGCTCAAAATGGAGCATTAATGGGAAACTGATAAAGGCAATGGCAAATCTTGAAGAAAATTTACTTTATTTAATCTCATCATTGTTAGAATGATTGAATAGGTTTCCCAATACTACTACTTTATATTTTATTATAAACATTTAAAATTTGACAGCCGATTGCTTAAGTATGTAGCAGAATTTTCCAAAATAAGCATTTCTTTCAACTGAATTACAGTTTAAATAAAGATATCAATTTCCAGACACAACTTGAAAACTTAAACATAATAGTAATGGAAGTCTCTTGGAAGACATGGATATATAGAACAGGGAAACAACAGGACCCAAGAATGCTACCAAAGTACATTTTGTAGTTCTATCTTTTCTTAGGTTTTTTTCCCCCTCAGAAACAATATAAATGAAATTAGCAGCAAGAATACATAGGACATTTACAACTAAAAGGCAAAATCATTAGGGTCCTTCTGCCACACGTGAAATGTTATAAATGAGACAGAGCATTTGCACAGTAGAATATCTGGAATAATCTAAGATCCCCTGCCATGTCTTGTTCACTATTTATGTTTTTCAGAAAGTTCAGCAGTTGAGTTTGAATAGAAAAGAACTCCGCTGATCAGATGAATATTTGAAACCATAACAAGTACTTGCATGAAAAAAACAATATGAGAGGTGGCAGTACAATAAAGTGTTTTATTAATTTGTTAAAACTTTGTGAATCAAAACTTTAAAATATGTAGAAAGTTTTAACTTGTGAACAACCTGAATACCTACTGAAATAAAAAAGTGCAAATAAACAAACCAGCATTTAGGACAGACAATTGCCTCAAACCCTCACACTAATCCACCTATACTTTGTAATTAATTTCATTCAGTTTTCTTCCAAGGCACTAAAAGGAAAATAATTTTCTACAATAATTATAATTTGTTTTACACTACGGTTGTTACTAAAGGAAGAGTTACTGGATTTCCTTTTGGTTATCTATAACTTAGAACTCTAGGGGAGAGCTTTCTGTCCTGAAAAAGCAGAATGCATAACTAAAGAAGGGTGACCAAAAGTCAAACTAGATTAAAACGGGGCCAATTCCAGTATTACTTCTAAAACCCTTCAGTATTTTCTAAGACAGTTTGGGATCCATGTTAACTACTACAGCTAGTTTCAACAACATTTTCATATATGAGGCTGTTCTATTTAAACAAATGCCTTATTTTTGTTAAAGAAACACATATATAATATGGGCATTATCCTGTCCAGTGCAGATTTCCTTCTCATGTTCTAATCTAATTACAATTAAATTCCCCAAAGCAGAGAAAAAATATTTGACATGACATAAGAATAAATGCATGAAGATACCAGTATACGTCTCTGAGCCCTTATCTTCCTAATAGTCCCTATTTGAAGGCTAACTAATGTGGTATTGTAAGCACTTATAATTTCCCACTTTTATGCCTTTTGCAGCTGGTAAATATTTGATGACTTATCAATGTCAATCCTGGAATTTACGCAGAGCAGAGGAAAAGGAGTGGATAAACTCTCCAGGGAGCATTATAAAGTCCCTGTGCCAAAATCACTAGCAATATAAAAACAAGTGTTTTATATCAGGGTGGAAAGAATTTGTTGATGACAAATTCATAAAACGAATTGTGAGGAAGTGCAGTCTTACATTTTGTATAGCATTTGAATGTAGGTCTTCCTACTTGATTTTAAACTCAAGACCTAGGATCTCAAAGTAAGTTATAGGAATGTTCAGCATAGTAGATATACATCTAGTTGTTGTGCCCCAGTCAAACGTGATGCTAGAAGTGGCCCCTACTTCTGAGATCATTTTACATCTACTACATAAACCATTAATTTTCATAACATTTTTTTTGGAAATCCAGACAAACATGCTTCAAATCTTTATATGTCAGGACAAAGCATATACACACGCACCTTAATTACGAGTGAAGGGGCACCATTGTAAACAAAGGTCAGTAGCACAGTGGTACAGTAGATTGTCAAGAAAACCAACCAATACAAGTGAAATACAGATTCATTTGCCTTGCATGTACATTATTGCCATATACAAGGAAGGAAATCTGTATGCTCATAATTGTGAAGATTTGTTAATAAGGACCGAACAACAAGTGAGTGCTCCATCTACTTTTTCTAGCTCGGTGTTTGCTATAGGGATCAACATGTGGTCCTTCAGTTTTTCAAATACCTATTAGGAAAGAAAATGAAAAGTTCTTACATTCATGAATCTTCTTTTTCTGAATCTTTATCATTGGTTTAAAAATTTTCAGCCAGAATTTTGTATATCTTAGTAGAAAACTCTTGTCAAATAAAACAATACAAGAGCACACAATAGATACAAACTTAAAGTGAACTGCTCCAAACTTGATTGCAGAAAATGAATACAAATAAAGAGAACATTAGGACAGGCTGGTGCTCTTATGCACACCCCTTACAGACCTCTTAGGAATGGAGTGAGGTCAAAAGTAGACAGTCTTTGGTTAAAGTTTTGGGGGTTTGGGGATGAGACCACAGAGTCAGGTAGTGCATTCCAGGCATTGAGCACTCTGTTGCTGAAGTCATATTTTATATTCAATTCATGATTATACCTCTATATGTTACCTATTATGTAATTGAAAAAATAAATAAATAAAAATAAATAAATAGTGGCATCTGACTGAACTTCATCCTTGAAAGCTAGCAAGACTAGGTCTGAACAGTCTTTGAAGGTAATGGTACCAAGGAATCCCAAGGCTGTCAGCTAGATTAAGAAATTGGGAAAATATCCTGGAAAAAGGCCATGGGAAATAACTCCTATTCTGTTGCTAAATCGACTCTATTAATGTATCCATGCAATCGATAGGAGTCAAAATCAACTTGAAAGGAACCTGTTTTAAAACTTTAGTAAAACAGTTCAGCCTCAAATTAGATTCTCTGGATTGAAACTGGATCACTGGGCATTCAAATTAGCATGTTAAAACACTTAAGGAGATGGGGGAGCAAAAGACTGATACATGTGCTATTGTGTCATATTTTAGTTCATAAGTCACTGATATGTCATATGGACTGAGTAATGCTGACTTTGATTTCTAATAAAATGATGCCTCAAGTGATGGGGAGTATGTGACAAACCACTCATGATTTAATGTCTAAAAACAGCCTAAATAAATTTATCCCATGCTTGCTTACTTAAGATATTATTAGTGGAGTTGAGGAACAGAGTGTTTTATGTGGTCACACCAGAATTCTGTACTTTTGCTTCAGATCCAACATGTTGGGCAATAAAAATTGTCAAGCATAATGTTGCATATTCAGTAATATCAAGATTAAATAAGCAATAAAGACCTTAGAGTAAGCTCTGAGTCAGCCTAAATTATAAAGCCAAAGTTCAGGAATGAACTTGTCAGAAATGTCAAAGATTTACACATACCATATTTGTTGGGGAGTGTCAGTAAGGCAGGGGTCTCCAACCCCTGAGCGGCATGTATGTGCGCACAGCTTGACTCACACAAGTCAAGCTGCATGCACACACACACCAACCTGCTTCTCACACAGCCTGGTTCCCCTATTCCCCTCAGTAGCGCCACCAAACCGCAAAGGTTGGTGGCCATGGAGACCACTGCAGTAAGGCACACCTAAGTGATGGGTGGCTTAATAATTGTAAATGGTCTAGCAAGGATCAAGGACTTGATCATATCTCCTGCACCCCTGGAAACAAAAAAATTAAATATACAAATATATCTTGCACCATGACATGTTTTTGAGAATAGCTGTTTTTCAACTTTATCCCGATTATATAAAAGCCTGGATTTGCAGCATTCTTTCCTAATAGCAGTTCAATGGGGAACAAAGGGTGAGAGGGCAAAAAAAGGCAAGATGGCGGAGGCCTGACCCATTTTTAAGTATATTGTAACAACACTTCTACCACCTAACCTTTTTTTTTTTTGCCACTGCCACCACCTGACAGTGCGGGTTTCTATTGATCAAATTCTGTTTAATACCATGCATCCTCAAAGTCCACCAGTATGTATTTTTTGCTACATTCAGTAGAAGCAGTGTTTGGAAGAAGAAGAAAAAAGATTACAGATTCAATGCTTCTCTTCCAAGCAATCTTAACTTACAGCTGACCAGCATTTTATAACAACAGGTGTAGTCCTTTTGCCATTACCTTTGCACTTTCTGGATACTCCTCAGGGGCACGATGCAACAAAACATGACCCTTGCCTGGAATGTTTAAATATACACAGTTTGCTGCTGCATCATCAGGAACTGTAAGCTTGTCATAACGGTGGTCGCTCATCTGCTGCATTGTCTGTTACAAAAAGATAAGTCGGAATTATATAAAGCAGGGCTTCATTACTCTTCAGAAAATAGAGAAATCATTTTAAAAACCATATCAAAAACTGTTGCAGTATAATGTGACAACCCTATTAAGAAATTCACCTTATACAGGTTACAGGAAATAAAAGGGATATATACAAAAGGGTTTCTTAACACAAACTCCAAGATGTTCAACATTTCTGAAAGGCAAGCATGTTACTATCTGGAATAAACTCAGAAACTACTTGTTGTCACAAGTAATATAAATTTGTGCATCCTTTGAAATTTTTACCTATAAAATTAAGGTACATAAAATAAGATCAGCCATTGTGAGCAATTCATACTAGTCTGCTTTATTTAGCCAGAATTTCTAATAGAGTCAAATAGTCCTACTAAAACTAAATGAAAACTAAAATTTTCATTTGTGAAAGGCAGGATATTTGTTCTTAATAAAACACTTTTGTTTTGTCTTATTTTGTTCTTTGGGAGGGAACATTTCAAAGTATCCTATATTTGTCATAGTTGAGATTTCAGGAATACTTCCCCTAAGGAAAAAGTTGGACATGGAATAAAGGAGTTGATAAAATTTATTCTAGTTTTACTTCCTAATTGAAATTTTAAAAATTAAACAGTGCTACTGAAAAAAATATCTGGTTGAAATTTTGGCTCAAGTTAGTTTTCATTAAAATTATCAAAACTACTTAGCCACCTTGGTCTTAGAGAAAAATGTCACGTTCTCATAAAAAACAGGCATAGATCTAGATTTCAAATGTTATGTCAGCACTAGATTTCACTTGATATTGAGCAGCTAGGTTGAAGCTAAAGCAAATAAGCCCTTGACAATGATGTTTATTCAGTATGACTTAAGAACAATTCTCTATTTTAAATAGGTCAGGCCTATTTGGAAGACACATTTCTCACAACAAATATTTAGCTGATATTCTTTGCCCTATGCACAGGAGACCCCTTACACACAACTTAATGTTTTTCCTATGTTAGAAGATTTAACAACATTCTCATGCAACAGTAAATTTACACTGACCATTGCAAGAAATAAAATCAGCTTCCTGCATACTTGCCCACTACCATTTTGATGAGGGGGAGAATGCTTTTTCTTTTCTCATCTGGCAGGTTATCTTAGATATCAAGCTCAATTTCCCCCCTCAATTTCCATCTGTAGCCAAAATGTAATAATGTGATAATTGTGTTAATTGTACTAAAAGATTTATATTTTTAGTGCATTCTCTTAGTGTACAATGTTTGGGATAAGTATGTTTGTTTTTTGTTTATACTTTAGTTTTAACCTTACATAAAAGAAAACTTCCAGTGCACTATTTAAAAGGAAAGGCAAATAATGCATGTCAAGAATTCAGGCAAAAGAAGAAGAAATAATACCAGAAAGAAGACTTGCGGTACCATGGACAGATCCCTAGGTGCAAGAAATTTGGTGCAACTAATACAGTGCCAAAAAATTCCCCTCCTATTTCATATTCCATTTATAGAGATGGGATGTGTCAGTGTGGGAGATATTTTCAAAGATGATTAATACAACTAATAAACTGCTGTCTTTAATGACAATCAGGATTTGCTGTTTGAGGTAGATGCCTCACTCTTCCAAATGGTAATTCTAATTCTGCTTCTATTTCTTGCATAAAGACAATGTACACATTTATTAACAAATATAATGATATGCAGCTTAATTCACTAAATGAAGGTGTTTAACCTCTATGCCTTTTGTATACTGGGTGTATATTTGTGTGTATGTGTTTTTTTTAAAAAAACCTTAATCTCATTGTTTTTTATTGTTTTTTTAATTTTATTTTTTATTTTCAATTTACATAACAGTAAACATGATTTAACAGTACTGTGTCATGTGTCTCTTTTAGGTATTTATACTCTCTGCTATACATTTTTGTTTCTCTATTCCAACCAATTTATTTATTATTTATTTATTTATTGTTTTGATTTATATACCGCCCCATCTCCTCAGACTCGGGGCGGTTTACAGAATTTAAAC
>JANHFP010003341.1:0-14810 GCA_032468135.1 Calamaria suluensis
CCAAAAGCAACCACAGTGTTGAGTCTATAAGAGCTGTCTGATCTCATAATTATATAGGCTTTAGCTTGCAGTTCGAAGTTCATAGTCAGAAACCAGACTTTAAAATTATTATTTTTACTTATTTATTTTCAGGTCAACTTACTCTCTTCCTTTATGCCAATGAGGAGTGCACATAGCCATAGATTTGATGTTACTAAGATATTAGGAAAATGCTAACCATTCTGAAAAATATATGGCAAGTGAATGTGTCTATTTTAAAAAAAAACTAATCTCCATTAGTACTTTCTATTTTTAATATATTTGTTGCTTTAATATTGCTGAAGATAGCCCTGCAGCATATATCTTTATGCGATAGTCTGAAAAAGACTAAGCTATTTTGCATATCTAAGATAGAAAGAACCCATTTTCAATGGTACATATGCTGTGATTTATAATTTATAAAGTTATGTTTGTAGAGGATCTTTGTTTTGTTTTGTTTTGTTTAATGGTTTTAGGTTCACAGCAATGAGAAATGGATAAATTTTCAACCTGAATTTCATATAAAAATATTATATTCATATTTCCTAAATTTATAGGAAATACAGAATGACATTCAGACATTCAGTCCGGCCAGATACTGTGGTATCTGGCAATATCTGGATTTTCCAAATATTTATGTCACAAAATTACCAGTTCCGGATATTAACTATTGTCACATTTCATGCCAAGTTTGGACACCCCTGCGTTAAGGCCAGTTTCACTGCTATTGGTGAGGAAAACTTTGCCCAAACATCTGACCTTCTGCCTGCTCTTCCCTCTCACTGCTACTCCATTGGGTCACAGACCTGGGAGGGTTGCATCTGCTCAAACAATGCCCATCTGCAAGAAGTAAGCCTTCTCCAGGGTTTCGCTCTTTCTCTGGGAAATAATAGCTTCAGGAGACAATAAAGGACATGTAGGACTGGCCAATAAAGGACATGTATTGTCAGGAGACAATAAAGGACTGGCCAAAACCATGGTGACCCATGGTTTTGGCCAGTAAATCAAGGTGCTGGCCAATATATAAAGTAAGATAGGAAACAAAGCTTCAGCCTCCAAGCCCCACTTCAGACAGGCAGTTCTGCCATCATACGAACCAAGCTCCTGTGGCCACTTCAGCACCAAGCATTACTTTGGGCATGAGTCACTTCCTCGGTTTCACGCCTGGATCAAATATGGCAGCAGCAAATCAAAGAACTAGACCCCAATCCTGCACCATAAACTGCTACCCACATTTCAAAGCATGCACACAAAAATCCCCATCGCCAAACTGGCTATCGGGAGACGTGTGTGTGTGTGTGTATGTGTGTGTGTGTGTTTCTCAATTCCTGATTTGATTTTAATCTTCCTGTTTCATCCAGAATTTCCTTATATCTAACCATTTTATTTTTATTTCATGTATTAGGATGTATCATCGCTTCCATTGTAGACAGCCAGTTTGGAGTTTTGCAGTAATTTCTTTCTAATTTCTTCCCAGGATTTTATCAATGAGTTCCTAATTGTATGGTTATTAAAGTATGTATATTTCTTATTTTGTGTGTTCCATAAAAATGTGTGCCACCCATGTTGGGGATCGTAGCCTTCCAATGTCAAGAATCTTTTATTTGTCAAATTAATCCAATCTGTGGTCCAAATTAACTTCGTTGCTTTATATTTTTCCCACACTGGCAAACTGAATTCTCCTGTTTCTATTATCTTGTAATGTTATTCATTTAATTATGTTTTTTTCCATTCCATATAAATGTTGTAGTTATCTTATCCAATTCATTAAAAGACTTTGTGTCCAGATTTATGGGAATCATCTGAAATAGGTAAAGAATTTTAGGTAATATATTCATTTTAGTCACAGCTATTCTCCCTAATAGTCTATGGCCATACTACCCTGAACGTGCCCGATCCCATTTATTACTTTTAAAATTACTTTTAAAAAGCACTATTTTTTACAGAATTTTCATAAAGGAAAATGTTCCTGCGAACAATAAACCTCACCTTAGATATCCAAAATGGGTATTTTCCGCACACACACAAAAAAGCAAACATCTTATACTCTAAAAATAAAGTTTAAAGATTAATCAGAAGAGAGGAGGTATGATGAAGGATGTATTAATACCGGTAGTTAACAGTGCAGTTCATTCTTTCCTGGCTTGGAAATAAAACCTGTTGTGTTCAGTTGCTCTTACTCCAAGTTTTATATGATATTATTTATAAGATTATAGTCTTTTACCCAAGACATTTACAAATGACTTTGCTATACAAACTACTAAATCCTCCTATGCAAATGAACTCTTTGAATTGATTGCCAAATGAAAAGTGGTTAAAAAAAGTAAAAAGCTGGCTAAACTGGAATTTTGTGGCTTGCAAAACAAAATGCATGCAGATTAAGCAGTATATTCAGTTTTATAACATAAAATTTTGCATACTGCACATCTTACTAATGTCTGTTTATTTTAAAATATTCCTTCCATATTTTGTAGTAAAGTGGGAAAAACATCACAAAATAGATTTTCAGTGCTTCTCCATTTAAAAAAAATAGAAAAATATTTTTTTACTGAACTTCTCCCCCTCCCCCCAATTATTCAAGCCTGAATTAAGCTAAGGCTGACTATTTCATATGAAATACCAACTCTTCTGTGATAAAAGTACAGTAGTGACTAGTTTAGGGATAATCAAAAAGCAACCAAGAGAAACTAATGTCAAAGGAACTTTGAGCATTTCTTCACTCTTTTTGGGGAATCTGGGTTTAGTAGAAAAAGAGACTGATTCCTTCACTAATTAAATGAAGTCCATCTCCTACATTTCCCATGCCCTCTCTTCTGCCAAACAAAATAAGGTCATATCAAACACATTCTTTTAAAACCAGTTTAATGTACATTGCGTTTTGAATCCCTACACATTGTACACATAGAATGCCAATTTAGAAACAGCCCAAGGTTTCCCAGGTAACAAAGCTGACTTTTGCATCTTTTACTAGTTCACAAGAAAAATAGGGACTTTGGGGAAGAGAAATAGGCAGGCTGATCGGCTAGCTTTCATTATGAAGGTGGCAATTTTAAATTTATTTATGGAGAGGGGGCTCCACTGAACTCAAAGCTTCCCAAACTTTTCCCTTTATTTCCCTTTAGTGCTTATCAAAAAGTCTTATCACACATTGAGGGCTGGTCAGCAGTCATGGAATTGCACTACGAAAACTCACCAAAGACCCAAGGCCACAATGAATTTACTTTCCATCGTGGTCAAGTCACACATTCAGCTGCCAGTTTTTAATAATTTCATGCAGAAAAAAATAGGCCCTATATCAGTGAAGAAGCATGGGGAGCATGGGAGGTTGTGTGCATGCATGCCCACACCCATAATTCAATGCGCCTTCCCCGCCCATGCACGTGCGACCCCCCCTACTCCTCCTGCTTTTGGCACGTGATGGCATGGTGGGCCCAGAAGGCCCTTTTTCGCCCTCTAGAGGCTTTCTAGGAGCCTTGGGAGAGCAAAAATGGCTTTCCCCAACCCACTGGATGCCTTCCAGAGGCCAAAAATGGCCCGTTTCCTGACTTCTGGTGGGCCTGGAAGCCCCAAAAATCAGCATGCGCAAGCATGCTGGAGCTGAGCTAGGGCAATGCTCGTGTGTCTACAAATATTGGTTCATGTGCCACCTGTGGCACACGTGCCATAGGTTCACCATCACAGCCCTATACGAACCAGCAATAAATCAGACTAAGTGTTCTGGCTACATTCTAGGGTATGTCAACTTAAAAACAATTATCAGACATTTGGAGGCATGGCACCTTGTTTCTGTTAACATGTTTTTTTTCCTTTCTGAAAACAAAAAATTAATATCCTGTACCTTTTTAACAATTTAGAGAAATTAAACTGCAGCAAATATATCAATACACCGTAAATTCTTTCAAGTATATTATTCTCATGTAATGTATAGCCTCAAATCCAACTGTTGCTAATAATTTGTATTTTTACCTTATTGAGTGACAAATATAATCAATATATTAATTTCTTTAATTCTCCTAATTTCTGAAAGTGAGAAATGAGTCCACCAAAGCCAGGGTCAATGCAGTAGTAGCCATGAACAATACAAACTAGTAAAAAACCAACCAACCATGGACTCTCAATGTTGGGCAGAGTTCTCTGAATGAGACCTGACCAGACACCTGACCATCAGCCTTTTTCACAACCAAATCATACATCTGGCACATGTTTAATTTATGATCACCAAAATTCCTTTTATACTCTCTATTGCCCCTCCAGGTTTCCTCCATACTATATTTGAGCCTTACATTTTTCCTATCCTGATGCAGAACTTGCTTTTTCTGCTTATTAAATTACACCCTGTTCATTTAATCTGTGGTCTCTTAACACCTTGCTGAATTTTCTTTGATCTAAAATATTATCAACCTCACCCAGCTTTCTTCCACCTGGAAACTGACTGAGCAGCCCATCAATTTCCTCATCAACGTTATTCATCAAAATGTTGAACTGTTGGCATCCTACATAATACTTCCTCTGAGCTGAAATGGAGCCAATAAGCACTCATCAGTGCAGTCATTCAGCTAACTGTGAATACATATAACCAGTATCAAATAGCATTACATTTGCTTTGAAACAGATCAGAATATAAAATTAAATTCATGGCAGTGTCTTTTGCTTCACATTTAGGTGAAGAAATACACCTAAGTGGGTCAGTAACTCAAATTACATTAAAGGGAGAAAAAGTATCAATGAGGTTGACATATTCAACCTTTCTCCATGGCATATCAATTTATTTGGGGATATTTGCAGACATACATGTTATCTCTCTCCTCCAGGTTTTTTAGTATTCTGAACACAGCAAAAGAGGAAAATAATAAGTAGTATTTCTCCATAATTCTGATTAAAAAAACAATGATGGAAATAGGGTAACTGCAGCAAAGCGCAACTTCCTAGCAATTATAGAAAATAGTACTGGCAAGTTAATTTAGATCTTTTTTCTACAATGGAACAAAAGTATGTTTTAAATAAATGCCAATTAATTTTTTAAAATAATCCTTAGAAATTGAGATGTCATGCCACTTGATTTTCAGAAAATAGCCATAAAATTATAAGTAAATTAAAGGGTTATTAACCACATTTTAATCATTTTGAACTTTTCTGTTTATGAATAATTGAATTATTCACCTGTACCGTTAATCTTGATCGCCTCCAAATCCTTCAGGTTCATTTAGCCCAGTAGTCATCTTCTGATGGAAAATATATATAGTGACAGATGCTGCTGAAAATAGCAATTTTCTCTTGCAGCCAACCCACATTCTGCTTCTACAGTACTCCATTATGTCATAAGCTGCTTTCTTTCCCCATTGTCTGCTCTGTTCATGGAATGGGGAAACACATGCCATAACTGAACATAAGCATAAACAAATGTAATCTCTACTTGGTGATCCCCTAGGCACCAGTCCCTGCCCCAAAGTTGCCACTTTATTACTGCTTCTGCCCATTCACTTGCGCTCTTTTAGACCCAATCCACAGTGGCCCATTCTTCATTCATTGCCCTGTCAGGTAGAGAGGGCAGTAGAATTGGGGAAAGCAACAAGGGACTGCAGCAGAGCCCTTTGTTCTGGAATTTAACAGAGGATTCCCTGAATAACTCTGGGTATTGGAAAGTGGCCAGTAATGCCAATCCTGATTAGACGTACAAGTCATTTTGGCTTTGCCAAAAAGGATGTTGAGGCACTGACAACTTGGAGAACTTTTAATTTTGGATGTTGTAGATGGATGCTTAGTTACAGTTTTTAGTTTGGATCTTTCCCCCTCCTTGCACAGTACTTGTATCTGAACACAATGATTAATTATCTAAGTGTCAAACTTGCAGCCCACAGGCCAGATGTGGCACATGCGGGCCCCACCTCCACCTGCTTTAGCAAAAGGGGGAAAGTCCCGATACATCACATGATGCCGCCATGACAATGACAATTTGACACCCCTGAACACCTTGAAGTGTTCAAATGACCTTTCCAGGTTTCCTTTCTGACAATGACTTAATTATACTGTATATATCTTGAAATCAAATCAACAAACCTGATTGCACATAGCAGGCTCCTAGAATTAATCAAGATAGGGAAAGCATGCAGACCATGGATTCTAGAATTCTTCCCAATCTTGAAACTCTGCCTCACTGGGAAGGGGAAGAGGGCTCTTAGAATGGAGACTACATTTGAAACAACTAGCCAACTGCCTCTTCAATTTCTATCTTCCCAGCACAACCAGATTTGCCCATTTTTGATGTTTCTATTCTCCTCCAACACCAAATCTCCTTCTATTCTGTTCAGTGTTTGGAGTCATTGTTCTGTTCTGTTTTCAGAGTTATCTTTTTGAGGGAAGCCCAAGACCCTTCGCAGAATTTCGGTCACATGTTTGTTTGGGTTGAAAAGAATAATCCATACTTGCGGAAGATGGCTATGTACTTATAGTTAAAGAACAATTTATCTCCAAGGATGCAAACTAGGAATTTGTGACCTTTCCTGCCAATGAAGGCAGACTGTGAACAATAATCCATTTTTTTGGTTTCCTGTCTTTTCTTCAGGCAAACGTGTCTGCTTCTTGAATACATTGTGGTTATTATTTTTTGTTATCAAGAACCATGATATCTTGCAGTTTTGCTTATTAATTTCTAAGCCTTTTTAGATTTAAAACACTTCTGAAATCTTAACACAGAATGTAGAAATGCAATAAATTTAAAATTATCATTCTGCTGCAGTAGCCCAGAAAGATAACATTATTGTTTTAATTGCATGTTTTATAATCACTGCATTCTTGCACATTAATAACCAACAAGGTAAGGTGAAAAGTAATAACATGAAAACTGGTACAATAAATGCACAGTAGTCTGTAAAAACAACTTTGGAAGTAGATTGTAAAGATGGACTGATCATTAGAATAATATTGGGTCTGTTAATGATGCTATTATGCAACAAGGTTTAAGAACTCTGTGTAATGCAGTTTAAGGCAATATTGTACTGCTTATAGCATATACTTCTGTCTAAAGTGAAAAAAGAAATATTTAGTTTGTATTTAAAGGAAATAAAAAATAATAATGTAATATTTCCAACACAATTATCCAAACCTATTATGTTTTATCCATTATTTCCATTCACAGAATGTAGCTGAAACATTTTCAGTTAATTTCAAACCAAATTTCATTCCATGGGAGTTGAGAATTTTTAGTCACCAATGGTATATTATTTTTCAGCAGGTAAATATTTTTGACATGTATAAATTTGTCACAGATTTCACTAAAAATACTATGGTCCTATATTGATAAATATAAAGTAATATCAGTTTCCATCTTACAATTCAATTCAAGACTCAGCAGTACTAAAATTTATTTCAAATTCTATAATGCTGTAATACTGTTCCAAACTGCATGTGACCTTGGTTTAAAAACTTATTTTAGAGTACTGATTTTGAGAAGAGATAGAGGAGAGAAGAGCCTGGATATGAACATGTGAAAAATGACTATGGAGAACAGTAAAATGAATGCTAGGACCCAAGACAGGTGAATTTCAGTGCCTTGATATCTGGAATTCAACTTGGATATGTTCATTGCAATTGGTCCACAAAGATTCCAATACTGTTTTAAATTTATCCCTGCAACTAGGTGGGCCAGAACCATGTAGAATATGGATTTCACAGTAGAAGGCAACACAATTTGGGCTGGACAGATTCCCAGACTCACCTGCACCACACTTGCAGTGAGCAGTGCTTACTGAAACCATCAACCTTCTCAATGGAACTGCAATATGCATTAAATTATCTTTCTCAATAATTGAATTGTTATATCCTTAAAGATATGGCAAAACGACAATAGGAAAACTTGGTCAACAAAGGCTACTCCAACCAGCCTTTTAAATTTCAGTATTTTTAAAAAGGAATACCAACAACAATAATAATAAAGATGTGTTATCTGTATTCATTAAGAATTTTGATTCCAATATACATAAATAATATTCACATATTTTATATATCCTGCCAGAAAAAAAAAATATGCTCAAGTCTTTTTCTTTAACAGAAGTGGGGAGCTCATTGAAAGATCCATTTTTAAGTTTTGAAAAAGCTATTTTTATCCCAAAGTGTTGTCTGTGATATCTACCATAGTAGTGACAAAAATGTATTGCACAATAAATTTTACTTTCAAATTCATTTTGATGTGTTCTCTGTTGCCTTGCGTGATATTTTTCCCAGATACTTGAAGACCAAATGACCAGATTTCAGATTTTCAAAGTCAGATAGGTGTGAAGGCTGAAAACCTCCTCTGCCAACTCCAGCTTTTACAAAAGATCCCTAAAGAAGCACCATTATACCCAGGTGAGTCTTAACCACAGGAATTAAAATTGGTAAAGAATATTTCTTTATAGGATTATTCTACACTTTTTGAATACTGTACAAATAAAAAGAGTGACATCCTTGGGAAACTCCAAGATTCATAGACAAATGTTAGTTATTGCAACTTAGCTGAACGAAATCTTGGCCAAATGATAAACATCATTGGGCAATTTTTTCATGATGGTGCAAAAAAAACAACTCTGTAGTGAATGAAGATTTCCATATCCTAAAGTGACAGATTAAAAGAAGTTGCTGATCCTTTTCCTAATCCATTTACTCATGAACAAGAACAAATGGTCGATCCACAGCATTATTGATAATAAAAAGAGGCAAGGGTCTCTCAGAGGCACTGGGAATGGTTGCCAGTCTGAACAGACTGATGAAGATGTTTAGAAATTTCAAAATAGCAGTCAAAGAACTTGAAATCTGGGTGCTATTAGTCCACTTTTGTTGCCTTGCATTGCTTTGCTCATGCCACCAAGTTGGGAGGGGGGGAAGCAAATGACAAACAATCAGGAATCCACATTATTTGGGGAGGACAATGCTTACTACAACAGTCAATCTCAATAGTTGCAGCTTGTTCCTGTGGCTGAGATATTAATTCAGCCTTTCAATTCTTCAAAATCATGCACCACCTTCTCTGTTCACGGCCTTTTCCTGCCATATACTGCACAAATTGTTTTGGTCATATAAAATGGAATTTTTTAATTATCTACATGCTGAAGAGTGCAGTACTTCTCTCATCATTCTGAAGGTCTTATTTAAACACATATGTCTTCTCTCAAGCCTGAAATCTGTAGTGGTCCATGTAAACAAAACACAACTAATGTAGATTGTTCTGTCCTTTTCCTGGAAGAGTTTTTATCGATATACGTTATTTCCTGAAAGTGTCGTATTGGCTAGATGTAAAACTGGCAGGGGGTGAGCTTCTGTATTAAAAACCCAGTGATCCAAAGGTAAGAGATCATCATTGGAGAAGAGCAGATATAAATACCTACAAAGTAAGAGAAATAAGATCTGTCACTATACATGATACACAAAAGATACCATTGAGACTACATCGAACATCAGAGGTCTGTTTGTGCAATAGGGTATTTGCTGTTTGCCTTCATTATCTCCTCCCATCTGAGAAGAGAGATGATGTGAGGGGGCAAATCAAGAAAATTCTGTTGATGCATCCAGACACATTCCACTGTTGACTATTCAAATCCATTAACTACAGAGTATAAAATAATGCATATTGTCTAATTAGATACAAGTATTACAATTAAAATACAGACATTCATTTTCCTTTGAATAAGATGCCTTATCACTCATGTATCATAAGTGTACTAATTTTTGCACTAATTGCTACTGATGAAGATTTAAAGCATTTATAATAGTAAACTAAGTTCTAAACAATCATGATCCACACTACTAGAAAGGATCATCATTTATAATGAACATCTACAATCTTTCAGTGAGATCCCATTCTTGTGTCACAGTTTGTAAATTCTCTTATTTGGCGTGCAGTCAAGCTTTTTCTTCAATTCTCCTGTTCTACAACATACTAAAATCCAAATAACATGTCAAAAATTCCTAAATTCTGCACACTTACACAATTTCCCCTTTATCCCCTTTTAGTACAATTGCAATATCTGTGTATTCATTATATTAATCTAGGCAATTTCAATGTGTGATATTATGAGATAGAACCAATATGGTTGATATTATCTCATTCACAAAACTGGTGATGACATTCACAGAAGTTACATAGGATAAAGGGCATCATTGTGTAAGTGTTGCATAGTAGATTATAATTCCTTTTATTTGGGAGGCGGAAAAATAAAAATTAAAAGGAGACTGTAGACATACACTTTGGCAACCTGGTAGGATAAAATCTGCAGCAGTGACAATATCCAACAGTTTATAGCCATTTAATACAGCCATTTTCCTAGCAGGCATATATTTATTATGTATTTAAAAATATAAAAATCTGTTTTCTATAATATTTATATTAATATGTAAGTGCTGAATATTTCTTCTAAGAACCTCAATTTCCAATGTTGCTGAAACAAATATCAAAGAGAAAAATCTACTTACTTTAGAGTTTCAGCAAGAAAGAAGCTTTGTTGTACATCATCATATGTAGGAGCTGAGGAGTAGACATCCTTGACCCCGGAAAATCCACCACTCACTCGGCAGTATTTATCAATGGCCTTTAAGTGGAACAAACAGAATGAACACTTTATTAGCCAACAATTTAAAGTTAGTCTGTATAGTTGACACAGATTCAAATAATACAGATAGTATATACTTAAAATGAAAGGAGAGCAATAGAGTATAACTTACACTAGATAGTTACAACTGCATGATATAACAGTGTTATTGCCAAAATGTCTACAGGTATTTCTTAATTGTTTAATGACAATTCTAAGTTAAAATGGCCTTGGAAAGGGTGATTTATAACCCACCCTTGAAATTATGGCCATTGCACCGCCATCCCACAATCACAAGATCACAATTTGGCCACTTAGCAACCCGCTTACATTTTCAATGGTTGAAATATCTTCTAATCATGTGATCACAATTTTCAATCTTCCCAGCTAAAAGCAGATAACTGGGGGAGCCAGATTTGCTTAACAATCTTGTGATACACTCAAAAAACATGCAATTAATGGTGGTAAAAATGGTCATAAAATTGGGTTTGGTCATGTGATGACTTGTTTTACTACTATATCACTTAAGCAACCAAAATTCATACACAACCTGTGTGTAAAGCAATAGCACCCTGGAACACAAGTTTCAAATTTTGTACAGGGCTATTTCTCTATTTCATATTTCTATGTTTGATTCTTTACATGAGACAAGTACTAACTCTAGAAATAAATTAAATAAAATAGCTTTGAATATTTGTTCAGCAACAGAATAACTCTCTGAAAACAGAACAAAACTGGAATTAAATCTGGTATGTAGGGAGAAGCATGAAGGTGATAAAAATCTGAAAACAGCCAAATCCTGCTATGAGAAAAATAATCCAAGAAAAAAATCCCCCAATGCATGCCCATGGAAGACAAATAATTGCCTGGAATGTTGACTATGCTTTCATTCCCAGTCTCCTCCCTCCTTCTTTTCATTGGTGAAGCCCAGAACAGAGCTATCATAAAAGAAGTTCAAAATTTCATTAAAAATATTTCTCTTTCAAAATTATTAGACTGAAGATTAACTGGAATTTAAAACAGCCCTTTTATAAACAGAGAAGCTTCTTCAATAATAAGGAGAGGTCCAAAGCCCCTCTGTTACAGTGTTTCTCAACCATGGTACCTTGAAGACATGTGGATTTCAACTCCCAGAATTTCCTAGCCATCATGCTCTATTAGAATGCACGGAGGTTAGTTATCTCAATATTCCTTTCTAGAAAGTTTTGAAATACATGCAAACCTTTTTTCTACAAAGCAGCCTCTATTTGGCACACTACTTCTGATTGTGAGGAAAATTTAATCCTGGGTGTCCTTCTTGGAAAAGCCTTGAAGCACTCTTTTCTTGTAGTGCAACTGCCAAGTTACATCGTGAACGAGCCTCCATGAAAAAATAATAATCTAATTTTAAATTAGATGTTCATTTCAGTACTGATTTTACAACTAAATGCATTATTGTTTAGATTTTTAAAAATATAAATATAAACATATTCCGTAGGCAATATTAGAAAATGGAAATTGAAGTCTTTTCCCACAATATTCTCAGTCATCAGATATTTTTAAGCAATTTTTCCCTTAGGTCTCCACAAGCAAAGAAGGAACCATCTACTGTTTCCCCAAAAATAAGACCCTGTCTTATATTTGTTTGAACCCCGAAACAAGTGCTTGGCCTTATTGCCATGCGCTCAAAAGCCCAAAAGGGCTTTTATCAGGGAATATCTTATTTTGGGGAAAACAGGGTAGAAAAAAAGAGCATCACGGTTTTGATTTCTTACTATGGACAAATGAAGGTTGGTAGGTAAATTCTGTGAGGATTTTTAAGAAGGCTTGTTAATAATTACCTGTGCTGCCTCCCAGCCCCACTGTCTGTACTTAGGATCATGTGTGAATCGCCACATATACCAGTATGTCTCAATCACTTCCGGTCTTAATATGTAGTATTTTTCATTCTGCCGCACTGCTACTGCCTCTAAACCTCCATCAAACTTGAAAGCTTCAGGTCCCAGTTTTAAAGCTGCAAAGGAAAATGAAGAAAATTAATGCAGCAACTTCTTATATATCTTCTAAGTTCAACAATTCTATTCTAAAAGAAATATTAATACATGTTTTTAATGATCCCAGAAATAGTTATGATGGTTCTTATGAATCTAGCCAGCTCTGTAATAGCTTGATAGAAATCTAATTTCATTTCAGAATTTTATGCATATGCATGGTTGTAGAATACTAAAAAGTATTTCGCATACTCAAAGATTCATATTTTAGGGAACACTAAGTGAATAGAGAACACACTGCTGTTTTCTATTAGTATATTATCTGTTTTCTGGCCACAACCTTGAAAAAAATTGGCACTGTATAAAAAAAGCTATTATGTCTACATAACTTTTATGGAGGATTGAGCGGCACATCACTTATTCCCAAAATATATCTGTTTCACTATGTGGCTCCTTTCAAACTCTGAAATTTTGGCCCACTGAGTGGAGCCCTAAATATCATCTTCTTCTCTCCTAAAAAAGCAAAATCTTACCTTAGTGGTCTGGCTTGCAGAGGCCAACCTCACTTTTCTCCCCTTCTCTGCACAGAATTTAACTGCTAAAGGAAATACTGCAACTTCTTCTATTTGACATCTTAGAAAGTGAAATACAGGTTCCACTGTCTCTTTTCATTAGCAATTTCATGATTCAACTCCCACAAGGAGATGTCACAATATCAAAGCTAGCAACAGTCTTTTCACCTTTGAAAGAGCTAGGGGCATTGGGAATGAGGGCAAGGGCCAGGGAGTGAGCTAGATCCTTACTATCATATTGCTGGGGCAATGTCTATCATCTTATCCCAAAGTCAGGCTTTGGCTCCTGGTGAGGTTGTATTTAACAGCACATCTTGGGTGCCTGTTTTTTTTAATGATAGTTACTGACAAGACAGACAAGACAGTCACAGTAAACCTGTTGGACAAAAATACCCATGGTCACGCACATACCTTTGGTCACACACATACCATCCATTCCACAGGCAAAACCATCTCAATTAATATAACTACACACCTTACGATCAAAGCCCATTATTACTATAAATATCACTAGTTTCAGCAATAACAGAAACAAAACACCTACATGAAATAGTAATGCAACTCCATCATGCAGTTTTGATGCAAGATGTAAGATACAGCTTACATATTTTTTACTTTTACCTAACATGACAAATCCATTCTATTTCCAGATGGAGCAGAAAAGTTCTAACTCTTTCATGGATAATTAAAGATTCTATATTTATGTAAGCTTTTTGTGCACATACATTTGTTAAATTTATATCAAAAAATTTTTTTTGAAAAAATGAGTCACATATAGATTGTACTTATCCCAATGTAAATAAAAACACTGCCAGCAAATTTATCTTATTTTATCTTACCTTCAGAAAGCCTATTGTGCAAAAGACACCCCCCTCCAAAAAAGGGGGGTTGATGGTGTCTCTAGTGTTTATTAAGATATTACTTGGTCATAGTTTGAGTTTGCTACTAAGTTGTGTAAAATATTATTTCATTGTAAAGCCCATATGTTAGGCTATTGCAGTAAGCATATAGATTACTAAGATTTACACTCTGCTTTTCTTCCTGCGTGAGGCTGTGGGAAACAGACAGACAGGGAGTTCAGTGAATGTAAGAAGAGGCAGCATGGCCCAGGGAAATGATCTGAAATTAATTATTTATTAATTAATTATTGCTGGCCATACTCACAGCATCTGTTAGCCTTCTTACAGTTAGTTGTAAAGAGAAATGGTATAGGTTGTGGGATATAAGAATTATATTCATTCGGGACTTCCGCTTCCACCCTCGCCATGATCGGGAGCAACGAGACATCGCTGCTCCCGCCTGTTGCTTTGGAGGACCCCCTAGGGGGGCACAGGGGGGGGGCTTTTAGAGCCCACCTGCTGAAGGGGCGGCTGCCAGGTGCCCCCCAAGGTGGGGTTGCCCGCGGGGGGCCAGTTCCCGACTTGCCCCAGACGCGGGGACGCCGGACACACAGTCCATGGCGTCGCAGCGGCGGCGACGGTGAGCGCTTCGACCAGATGCAGAGAGTGAGAGGTGAGAGATCCGAAGAGGGGGAGAAAAAATTTCTTTTCTGGTGAGCTGGTTGCTGTTTGGGGGAATTTTGCTGGAAAACTGAGCTGAACTGTGAGGAGTGAAGGGTTTTTAGAGCCATAGCTATATTTAATGGATATTTTAATTTTTGTGAATGTATATTTTATATTTATGGCTGTGCA
>JANHFP010003341.1:95438-111541 GCA_032468135.1 Calamaria suluensis
AGGGAGGAGCTTAAGAAAATTGCATGCCCGGTCCTGATTGGTTCAGCACGGCAGAACCCAGTAACGATGATTGACGTCGTGACATTTAAGAAAAATGGTGTTCAGGTAAGACAACACCCAATCTCTGTTTGTCTTTCAGCAAAATTACCCAGTCATTTTCAGGTCAGAAAATAACTGCTCAGTAAAACTCCCTTGGATAGGAGACTTTTAAAAAATGTCTAATGAGTTTGAGAGGGGTTGTCTCCAGTATTTTAATCTCTAAAATGAATGGCCAAAATTCCAAATCCAAATTTAACTCTGAGGCATGGCTTGGTTTTCAAGCTTGAGTTGAAGCCAATACCAAAATAAACGAAGGAGGTTTAGAAATAATAAAGGAGTTTAATCAAGGGGATTGGCTTTTAAAAACAATTGAAGTCTTTGTTGAAAAGAAAAGGGAAGTACAAATGGAGGAAGTTAGTACAAGCTGTAAAAAATTAAAGCTCTTTTAAATGTTGGTGTCTTGTGGTTTATTGATCTCCTAAGAGTGCCTCTGGGGCAACGGGGCAAATCTCAAACTTGAAGTCTAGGCAGAGCACTTTGGGGTTGGGTTCAATGAAACTGTTGCTCAATTGAGTTCATTTGAACTACCTGTTGATCACTTATTTCTTATTTCCAAGATACCTAAATGAGTGAAGAATGACAAAGTTGTAGCAGTAGGTGATTTAATTTCTGATTGGTGGGCTTTCAACACTATCAATCTTTCCTATTCCGAGGAGCGATGTTGATTAATAACTGTCCCGATTTCTAGGAAAGGATGTAAGCTATTAAATTAATTTCAGATCAATTAGCCATTTACTTATTAACCCATTCATTTATTTAACTATTTATATCTTAGCTAAACCTTAGCAGAATCTGAGTAGGGTACAAGAACATAAGCAATAACAACTCTACAGTGACATTATAATAAATGGACCAAAATCTAAACATTGTAAATGCCAATAAAAGTAATAATATTAGTGAATGATGGAATAGGTCTATATAGCTTGCTTATAAATGCCAGCAAGGTTAGGGCCGTACGTACCTCAATTCTGACTTGGTGTTAGATGATGTGCTCCAATTTCACATCATAAAGAGCTTTAAATGTGATGAACAAATACTTGAATTCACAAGAAATCAATCGGCATCCAATGTGACATATTCAAAATAGGTTATCTAAGCTGTTGAGGATAGCCCCATAACAATGATATAAATTAGGCAAATTTGTTCATTCATTCTGATCAGTCTCAGGATACTCCATATAACTCTTTTATTGACTTAAAGATGGTATTTTACCTAAGGAAAGGCTATGAGCAAAATTAGCATCCTGGACCATAAATCACTTTTTTACTTTAATCATTATGCTACATGAAAATACCTTCATGCAGGTTAGTGTTCCACCACCATAGGCTTGTCTGATCAACTCAAAGGTTAAACAAGATTACATTCTTGTTCTGTTTTTTTCTGTATTAATTCCATTACTCAAGCTTTTTTTAAAAAAACAAGCTTTACCCTCTCTGTTTTGGCAAAGAAACCTATATCCATCCTGTTACGTGCTGACTATGCAGTTATTTTATCTTTTGACACAGGATGACTTAAGCCTTAAGGCATTATCGGCAAAAGGAGGAATTTATTGTAGCAATAAAAATAGATATTATCCCAAATTCTATTTACCAAGAAATACACTAATTAAAATCATAATTAGAGGATAAACGGTACCTGCATTCAGCAGGTTAAAGATTCTAAATGTCATTGAGTCATCTTCCAATAATGGACATCATCAAAGAAACAAATACCAATGCTGAAGCTTCTAAAGCTATTAATACAATGAACTGAACTGTCAGTTGCAGAGGCAATAATTGTATACATGCAACCATTAAATTATTGAAAGCCGAAATGCTGAACTTTCTCTTCTATGGCACACAGTTTTGAATATTTAGGGAAGAAAGATTTTTAGAGCTAATAAAAAGTAAATATATTACAGCGGTTCTATATATCCCCTGATGCGTATCATATGCCCTTTTGCTTTTGAAATATGGTCTTTGCTCTGTTGACGCTCATGTGAGAAAATGCCAACTGAACTACTGTGCAAAAGCAACTTAGGGAACTTCAGCAACCTTAATTTTTGCTAATAGGTTTACTTCTTTGCTGGAAAGAAGGCATTTTACTGTGACCTTGCAGCCAATTTCTTCATCCAAAAAGCACATGAGAAACAAACACAGAGATTAAACAGAATATTTTGGATATTGAGTTATAAAAGGATCAAAACTTATTTCCCCATTTCTTTAACATTGGTTTATATGGAAGAACTTTGAAAATAGCCCACAACCTTACTAATATCATCTCTGTTCTTTTTAAGAAAACATTGGTTGGTTGGTTGGTTGGTTGGTTGGTTGGTTGGTTGGTTGGTTGGTTGGTTGGTTGGTTGGTTGGTTGGTTGGTTGGATAGATAAAATACTATATCATCTGTGGCTCTGGAGAAGAATAGTCCCTCAGTATCACCTTTGCACTGTCTGTCAAAAACAGCAATATAGTCAATTTCCCATGTTATTGTGCCTGCCTTTGTATCGTTATGTTGTTTTTATCTAACAGGGTCCTTATTAATCACTCATCTAGTCCAGCTAGGTAGACATACTTTTTTTTGCCTATAAAAATAATCAAGTGGATTGCTAAATTCTGCTCAGTAGCTATGGCCATAAGCGAGATAGGAACTTGTTAATGTGTTTGCATTTGCATTTGTTCGGTTAGCGTTTTTTAAGTATTTAATGTTTTTTGACTGAGTATTTTCTTGTTTTTTCCTCATTTGAATGTCTATGGTGCTTTTTCAAGAGGCAACTGGACTTTCTGGTTCTTCTTTGAAGACATTTCGCTTCTCATCCAAGACTCTTCTTCAACTGACTTGGCTTGGGCTAGTAATTAATAAATAAGCAATGTTGTTGTCATGCAATTTTTTAAAAAAATGATTACAATTATAGGAACCACACAGGAGTATTTTATATGCAAAAATTGCATTAATTCTATTTTCTCCTTATTTCAGGAAGTTTATTGTTTTTATTTAGGATGCCAGTGAGACAGCCCTCTTCCAGCGATTCACAGCAGTGATCACTTTCAGCATCTCTGGCTCTCTTTTTTTTTAGGTACTGAAGCATTTGCGACACTTGAATTTCACTAATAATATGGGGGAGCAAGTGGATTTTGATGAGTCAGGAGGCCTAATAGGAAATTATTCAATTATAAATTGGCATCTGTCCCCTGAAGATGACTCCATTGTATTTGAGGAGGTTGGACACTATAATGTTTATGCCAAAAAAGGAGAAAGGTTATTTATCAATGAAAATAAGATCCTATGGAGTGGATTTTCCAAAGAGGTAAGCCTCACCCAACATTTTAACTGATACTTCTCAGATTGTCCAATGGGATCCACAGTATCTTTCCTCTCCTCCTTTCCCCTTGAGATCAAGCTAGGGGTGTATGTGTGTATTTGATACAACAGGTATCAAACAAAAACATTTTAATATATGCATGTATGTATATAAAACATTAAAATGTTTTTGTTTGATACCTGTTGTCAAATAATGCTGTTTTATGGTGGAAAAACAACAGCAGGTGTAGCAGCTATTCTCCACAGCAACTCTGATGCTGTAAATGGCCTCATTTTGCAAAAATGCTTCTTTGCATTGTGAAAATCTTTTTGTTTTTGCTTCTGTGGAATTTCTTGGGCATTTGCTTCTTAAATATAATCTCATGAAATTATATTTAAATGTTTAAATTATTTTTAAGTGCTGATTTAAATGTTCCTATAATTCAAACCTGTTTATTCAGTTCAGATGGTGCCATTCATGATCACCTCAATTGTATTCTTCTCAAGGTGCCTGATTTGTGGGGCCTGGGGCCCTTCACGTTGCTCTGGGCCCTTCAAACTCTAGTCTTTTGCACTGATCTCCCCCCCCTCCAACTCCACCCCTCAGGTGGTCAAATAGCTGTCAAATCATTTTGCTTTTCTGTCCTCTTTAGTACAACAGTCATCTTCAGCTTGCTGATGTCAAAACTAATATTTAGCACAAAAAATTAAATGGATAAGTATTATACTGTCCTTTAAAGGGTCCTTTGTTTGTCTCTTTGTTCTTTTTTCTACCAATTGTATCTTAAAGAAAAGCTTTTTTTTTATAGTGTTGCTCATTCAGAACGGTTGACCTTAAAAAATCCAATTCAAAAGTCAGCAGATCTTCCTTTTGGCTCCATCTTGTGGCTGTTTGGACAGTTCCAGATCTGATCTTGTTTGCAAACCAGGATTGCCATAGAGTTCATATTACAGTAGAGTCCATAGCTTCCTTAACTAGGTGCCCTTTCCATGTTGCCCTTTTTCATTCCCAGCCAGCAATAATTGGTTGACAGTGTTAAACATTGACAGTGGGCTCATACACCCTTAGGCTAAATTCACATTTGTAGAAAGAACATGTCATGTCAAAAGCATGGTTCACACATTTATCAGATGGTGATGCTTGTCACATGGTGGAGAACTAGGCATATGCACCACCTTGTTCCCTACTTCTTACAGTACATGCTAGAATATTGGGAGAAGACTATTTCACTTCCAAACCAACTTATGCATATGCCCTTTCTCCCTCCCCTTTTAAGCAGTGACCAGGAGATCTCTGGTTCTGATTTCCACTTCTGAGAAGAATGTGTATCTCCTTGGTGGGAAGGAAACAGAGCCCTTTCTGATGTGCTATCCAGTGCCAGCATAATTCCTTCTCACATCTATGCTCCAAAAGAAATGGGCAAGTGAAAGCAGTGACTCCACCTGCTTCTTGGTGCTATGGCAGCTACTCACTAACTTGCCCAAGTGAGCAAGACATAATGCCCCACCTGCCTATTGTCTCAGGTTTGACTTTTATTTTATGCAGTTTATGGCATATAATGTCAAGGAAATCTACGCATGCTAGACAAACAATGCAGCCCTGAATTCTGTTCAGAATTCTGAGTTCATTCTGTACAGCGCTTATGCACCTTCTCTTGGTGCACCATGGGGAGTGAACTAGCTTTTCACCAGATAGCTAGTGGCACTCGGCTTGCTGACTTTTCCAGACTCTCCACCCGTGTCACCTTGCCTCATCTTGTGTCGCAATGCCTCACATTCTGCCAGATCCAGCACCAATTCCTGATCTCCACACACATGAATTCCCCCACCAAACTGGTACCCATTTATCTACTCAGGTTGACTACCTCTCCTGTGGTTTGCAGTGTAGCAGTGTTTGTTCTTTGGATCACTGAGAGATTCAGCAAAGAGTAGCAGTTTTGCTTCTCACCTGTTTCCTTTTCTTGTGCAGAGAAGAGAAGAGAAGGCCACCATTGGCCTTGTTTTGACTCTAGGGAGATCTGCAATCACTATTCTTCTTCCCTATCAGCTTAGCTTGACAGTGGATCTTCATCCAGATTGTCTCCATTCACACGTACTTGATGGACAAAGGGTCGGGAGGGTATTGCTTCACCACCAATCAGGCGAATCAAGCTAGATATTAATAAAGCCTATCTTTATTCCTTAAGGTACCATTCTCAAACTGCAGCAGGGACTGCCTTCCAGGTACAAGGAAAGGTATCATTGAGGGGGAGCCCACCTGCTGCTTTGAATGTGTTGAATGCACAGATGGAGAGATCAGTGATGAAACAGGTATGATGAGGAAAAAAAGCAGAGCCCCCTTCTTGCACAAAGAGACATTTATGCAAATGGACTCAGAATTCATTTTAGAAAGTCACCATTGATAGCGGCACACATTTACAATGTGTTAATGAATTACTAACCACTTCCATCGCTCCATACAGTTAGTATATTTACGGATTAGCAGTGAATTTTTTGGGCCCAGACGAGAAGGCAATTGGAATAGTGTAAGTTTGGAAGAAAAGCAACAAAACAGCAATGTGCTAAAAATGATTAACTGGTCTTTGGGTTTAAGAGTTTGCTCTGTACTCTGAACATAATTCCATATACAATTCCTGGGGGCTGTACTGTATATTAAAGAATCATGAGGTAATCTCTGAGTCAAGGAGGAAAGCTAATGAGCTCGATTAAACTGAAGGAGACATTAGCCACAACTGGCTCTTTTCCTCCCACTTCTTCTGCCAAAACACAATCCCTTAGGAAACTTCCCTCCTGCTTTTTTTTTCTGAAGGAGGATGGAACATCCTTTCTTTGTAAATGAACCAAACTAAGGATTAAACAAACAATAGTTTTTTGTACCACCTCCTAGGAGTTTCTCCTCTCCTCGCCAAGGAAAATAAAAAGCAAGAATAGAGCCATGCCATTTTGGCAGCATTGCATGTAGATGGTCTTTGGTCCTCTTGACTGAGATGCCACTAACTGCAGTTCCTGTTCAGATATCTTCTTTTAAGCAACTATGTTTTGTCTTTTCCAGATGCCAGTGCTTGTGAGAAGTGTGCTGAAAACTTCTGGTCCAATGAAAACCATACCTTCTGCATTCCTAAACAAATAGAATTTTTGTCCTGGACAGAACCATTTGGAATTGCTCTCACTCTTTTTGCTGTACTAGGCGTCTTCTTGACCTCATTTGTCCTGGGAGTCTTTACCAAATTTCGCAACACGCCCATTGTCAAGGCCACAAACCGTGAGCTCTCTTATCTCCTCCTGTTTTCCTTGCTCTGTTGCTTTTCTAGCTCTCTTTTCTTCATTGGTGAGCCTCAAGATTGGAATTGCCGCTTACGACAGCCAGCCTTTGGTATCAGCTTTGTGCTCTGCATCTCCTGCATTCTGGTGAAGACCAATCGTGTCCTTCTGGTCTTTGAGGCTAAGATACCAACAGGCCTCCATCGCAAGTGGTGGGGGCTTAACCTTCAGTTCCTCTTGGTCTTCTTATGCACATTTGTGCAAATTGTCATCTGCGTCATCTGGCTTTATACATTTCCCCCTTCCAGCTTCCGTAATCATGAAATGGAGGATGAAATCATCTTTATCACTTGTAATGAGGGCTCCTTGATGGCACTGGGCTTCCTAATTGGTTACACTTGTCTTCTGGCCGCTATCTGCTTCTTCTTTGCTTTCAAATCCCGCAAGCTGCCAGAGAACTTCAATGAAGCCAAATTTATCACCTTCAGTATGTTGATTTTTTTCATCGTTTGGATCTCTTTTATACCAGCCTATGCCAGCACCTATGGCAAATTTGTCTCGGCAGTGGAGGTGATTGCCATTCTGGCAGCCAGCTTTGGGCTTTTAGCATGCATCTTCTTCAACAAGGTCTACATTATCCTCTTTAAGCCGTCCCGCAACACCATTGAGGAAGTTCGCTGCAGCACAGCGGCTCATGCTTTCAAAGTGGCTGCCAGAGCTACACTGCGGCGCAGCAATGTGTCCCGCAAGAGATCCAATAGTCTGGGGGGCTCCTCAGACTCTACCCCATCCTCATCCATTAGCAGCAAAAGCAACCATGAAAAACCCTTTTCGATGCCAACATCTGTAGAACCGCAGCAAAAACATGGGTGCAAGCAGAAGGTGAGCTTTGGTGGTGGAACTGTCACCTTGTCGCTAAGCTTTGAGGAGCACCAGAAAAATGCTGTCACCAATAAAAATGCAAAGCACAGAAACTCCTTGGAAGCCCGCAATAGTGATGATAGTCTCATGCGACACAAAGCCCTACTTCCTCTGCATGGCAATGAGTCACTGGAGTCCAAATTCCAGATGCCCTCAAATCAAGAATCCACCATACCAGAATCAGTAGTGGGAGAAACCAAGCAAGGAGAACATGTAGAAGGGCCGCCTTCTTTGTCAGCTGCATACCTGCGGGATTTTGTAGGCAGTGACTCTGTCAAAGAGAATGCCATCCATTTCTAATCAAAAGAAAAGGAACCAATTATTGAGCAATTTTCTCCTGGATGGAGAGAAGAATTGAATGCATCTCTAATTCCACTTACTGTTAGACTCAGCAGGTTATATCCACTTTCAAAGGAAAGCTGAGAGAAACAGTTCCTTAGCATGTCTTTAGCTATCCTTTTAGTGCTTCCTAAAGGATAGGAAGCATAGAGCCATAGTTCCATGGTTGTGGAAGATACAAAAAGAAAACTTTGGAGGAGCAAGAAGGTATCTTTCCCAGCTGTCCTGTAGAAGAACTTTTTTTCTTATTCTCCTTTCCACCACTGCAGTCGTCCAAGTCACCAGCCTGCTGGTTGTGAGTGTGCCGAAAGTTCCATTAACATGCTCTGCTTTTACATCAGTGTACATTATCCCTTTTCTTCCTTGTGTATATTAAACCCCCTCTATATGTAAAACTGCTGAGCAACTTTACAACAGGATGAAACCTGCTGCTTTCCATAAAACAAGCCACATGGTTTGCTTTAGAAAATATTCTCCAGTACTCATGGAAGCATGCTAAGTAATTTTCAGCCAGCGGCTTGAACTTATAAAGTATTTAAAATTATAAATAGTGATATTTTTACACATGAAGCCAGAGCAGATGCTTCATATCTAAAAAATAGAATTCTGTGGTCTTCAGAGACATCACCCAGTGATCCAGTGCCATGTCCTGGAGACTGACATAGAGGGTCCAGATTTAATTCTTCTTGAAGGCAGAGATAGGGAAGAGAAGCCACATTCCTAGGGTAGTGTTTCTCAACCTTGGCAGTTTTAAGATGCTCAGACTTCCAACTCCTAGAATTCCCCAGCTGATTGAAGTTCACATATCTTAAAGTTGCCATGATTGAGAAACGCTGTCATAGAGAAAATACAGAGGGTGAAAATGTGTCCTTTATTTTTTGTCAGCCTTGGAAGGTATTTCTATCCTAGGAAGTCTTTTGTGCATCAAAGAGCTTGAAATGGAGAAGAGCAGATCTAAGAAGTTGTGTGTCCCACAAATTAGAAAAGCAAAGCAAAATGTCAAATGTTTAGGAAATAAGAGCACAGCACACAGCAGCACAACAAGGACAATTGTTAGGATAACCAGATTCTATTATGAACCTGGTTATAGAACCAAATTCGATTATGAAAAGCTATTTAAAAAGTAAAGTAGTTAAATATAATGTAGTCATGCTTTCAAAATGTATCAATTGAATCATACTTCAATAGAAAAAATATGCAGATAGTTTAATGTTGTTCTGTGACTGTAGAAATTGTTTTAATGGGCAAATAAATGGCAGACATAGTTAAACATTTTGCCACATGTGGAATGAATGTTAGAGATTGGTTACTCTAATGTCTGCAATTCCTACATTTTGAAATGTGTTTTACAGACAGAAGTTGCCAAGTTGAGTTCCGTAAGCTCCCATTCATACAGAAAGAACTGAGAAAGAAGCCAGGAGTAATATTAAATCTGATTGTAATGAATTCTGATTAAATCTTCTGCTGTTTCTGTCCTTGCATAGCATAAGAGGAACCCCTCTTTTTCCAAAAGATCTACAGATTAAGCACTTCACATTTTTCCACTCACAGGAAATATTTATATTTATCCATATAAATAAAGCAATGTTCTGTGTCCATTGATAAATGCAATGCAAAACTCCTTTCGATTTGTGAGAGCACATTGAACTTAGTACACTATGCTAAAGTAGGCAGTGCACTATGCTAAAGTAGGCATGCACCAACATCTGGGCTGCAGGTATAAGGTCTGCTGGTAGCTGGCATCAGATTCAGGGAACTAACTTTTTCTAGGAGCATCTGGTTGAAGTCAGGGGTGGTATGTCTATGCTAAGCCCAAGCCAATTGCATTCTAGCTTACTATGATGTGCAAATTCTGCCCAATTGTACTATATTTTTAATTAACCCCAATGAATCAAGTCATGGGTCAATGCAATATGCAGCCTTTTTAGCCTACTTATCATAGATTGCAAGCAGTTGCTAAAGAGAATTGTTTGAGGGGGAATGTAGTTACTTCTCTGTTTTTTAATGCCTTTTTATGGAGTATATTCTAGAGCAGCAACTTTAAGACTTTGTGGACTTCAACTCCCAGAGTTCCTCAGCCAGCAAAGAAGTCCACAAGTCTTAAAGTTGCCAAGTTTGGAGACCCCTGCTCTAGTGCTTTGGAATTAACTATCCATTTATTCAGGGGTGAATGGAAGGTAATTTAGGGTCTACTGAATGGTGGTGGGTGATTTATAGTAGATTGGCAGGGATTTCTGGCTTCCAAACATTGAATACGATTTACCAGAGAATTTCCAAAAAAAATGAGAGAGCTAACCATGAAAGGATTTTTGCATAGACTGTAGATGAGCTCTCACTAGTTCTGGTACTCCAGACAGATCTCTGTGCTTGCTCAGTGGCTGCTTAGATGCCCCATGTTTATGTGTGCAAACAAAAAAACAAAACAAAAAAAACACAAAATGGCTTTCAGTGCTATGTATGTGATAGTTAAAATGCCCCTGGATTATTTCAAGTTTCATTGCATTCTGAAAACATTAAACAATTGATGTGAGATAATCGACACACAGTTACGCCCTTGAGATTTCCAAAATGCTTGTAAATATAAGCCTAGATGATGCAGACCTTACACCTCATATTGAGGATAAAGAAAGTCATAAAATTAAACCTGTCTCCCCAATAGCTTAATACATAATAATAATTTAACATACCTTTTTACCAGAGCATCAAGGATTTTATTATCAATATTATTTTGAACTGAAAGGGTCTGAAAAACCATATATTTTTATCTGTTAGAAACCTCAGGGATTTTTTATTTCTAAGATCACTGATGCTGTTGTTGTTGTTTTTCCCCACAGACAAAGACATCTACATTCAGAGTGAATGTATTTAGGACAGAATGGCTTCCACGTGCTAGTCCTAAACTAGGCCTGGAAGCCTTTCATATTAGTCAACAGCCGTCTCCCCAGCATGCCTTAGAAAGCTTCCTCTGCTGCAATTCCACCTAGCAAGTAAAGGCTGCCCAGGTTTGATTCAAAATAAACAATAGGAATCCTAAGGCTGAAGACAGAAAAGCCATTTCATGTCGCTTTAAAATATTAAAATATTCTTGTGACTTTAAAGTTGATTGAATGAAAGCAGGTTTGGTATCATTTGAGTTCTTCAACCAACTGTTTATGCTTGGACATCAGGTGGATTGAGTGCCCTATTTTCTCCATCGGATGTTTGACTCGCACATATACATATAAGTACCCATATCTGTATTATGTTTCATAATTTATTCAGGAGCTCAAGATGGTATACATATTATTTCATCTTCATTTCTACCCTGACTGTCCCCCTAGAAGAAGACCTAACCGAGGGGGTTGGGAGGTTCTCTGTGAGGCTGATGACAGCACATTTAATCTTAGAGTCTCACCAGTTCTAGTCCAGGGTTCTAAGTGCAGTATGACAGTTTGGAGAGCTTGGGGGTGGGTGGGGGGCGTTTTCCATTAGGAAAGCCACTGAGAAAAATACAGAGACCATACCCCAAAATGTAAGTGAGCGATATGTTAGCAGTGTCCCATATACCTCCTGAATATCTTAATTACTTTCTAGTTATTTAAAAATAATCTTGCAAGGCGTAAGAGCACTAAAAGCAATTTACAACAAGCCATAATTTCTTCCTTGTGAGCGGTGGTCATACATTTGTCACTGGGGAAGAAAATGGGCCGGACATGGGTTTCCTTCCTGAACTTCTCCATGGGTGGGTTTCTTTGTGAAGAAGCTGGGGGAGGCCACCTCTATCAGTGTACTTACGAACCTTCCAAAGTTGACTAACCGACTTAGCATTCACTGATATCTTCATCTGTTTCTACTGAGTCACACTGCTGGTAGCATGGTGGTGGTTGAACAGGAACTGAGTTTCATACCTATCAAATGCCATCTACCTTCTGGCATCATACTAAATTGTTTGTTTGCTTCCCCCAGTTGCAATTGGGGAGATACCTTGAGCATGCCACGTTGCTGTACCTTCATAACAACACTAGTGATATTAGTGAATTAGTTACTAGGGTCTAGCTAGGCATGATATTTTAAAAGGGATTAAAATATGTTTAGTCAATTAAGCTGCTTTTAGCAATGTATATAAAAACAAAAAATAGTTTCCTTAGTTATTAAGAAATTGAAGTTTCCCCTTGATCGTCTCAACGATTTATCTAAGCCATAATCCTGTTCCTTAGAGCTATCCCATGCCTCTAAATGCTTCTAAAAGCTAAGTATGAAAAAAATAGTCTATTGTTGCTTCTCCGTGGCATATGCTGTCTGGTTCACATTTTCTAGGATAATCACATGAAATGGCTGTTAAAAATGTCTTGATGTATCCGTCTGCTCCCCTTTTAAAGTCATCTGCACACATCGCCGTCATATCTTCAAATATCTTCTTGCATTTTAACATGTATTCTCATTTCATGTTGAAACCTATATGCCTTTGCCATGAATGCATTCCCATCCCTTTCTTTGGTGTCATCCAAAGCTCTAACGTAAGAAAATGAGTTATTTCTCTCTCCGCCTGTGCTTATTACTGTAGCTCAGTTCATTTGTTCTCTAAAACAAAACTAAAAAGGGCTTTTTTGGAAGCATTGCGCACAGACAACGAACGTTACATTTGATTTTTCAAAGTACTCTAATGTTAAAAAGAATTTAAGAAATAATCAAGATTTTATATGCAGCCAAAAGTCCAATAACTGTTCTAATTTTCAAAGGTTGCTGGTTGATGACCGTAATAAAGTTATATTCTATTCCAAGGTAGTACTGGGACTGAATAATAATAAAAAACAACCTCTGGGCATCACTGTAGGCTGTAGGTCTACCAACACCTTGCAACTACGCGCGCACACTCACACTTAAAAGAGGGAAAGCAGTAACTGATGTGCAGCACTCAGCACTCCAGGGATGTCAGAATAGGCAGCCTTAACAGCTTTATTTCTACAGAATGGCTCAATCATTTCCTTCTTTTCTCTGGGCCATATAAAATGAGCTTTGTTTAAAATAAAAATAAAACAGGTCAGTAGCATAAGTGGCTGTAGGCTTCTGCAACCAGCACTTGACCTTACACCAGTAGGCTTGTCTTTTTTGTAATACACCACCACATTTTACTATTGGTTGTTTAAAGGGATGGCAAGTCTATTCTTGTATGTTACAGTTAATATTTGTACTGCTTGTAATGTTTATACCATGTGGCTGTGCATGTCCTCAAATCAAAGAATACAGTTGCCTCCTGAGTTTTGCAGATGTAAGATAAGCTGATAATGTGTGTCTTTTGGAGAGCTGAATAAAAGAGGACCTGTCCCAGCATTTTAAGACTCTTTTTTTGTACTTTGCCTAAAAATCCTTCAACATTAAATCATTCAGAATTACCTGTTAGAAACATGGCTAAAACTCATCCTAGAAACAAAACAGGAAACTGCAGCTAATATTAAGCAGAAACTAGTGGTGAAATCCAAAATATTTTTACTACCGATTCTGTGGGCATGGCTTGGGGGAAGGATACTGCAAAATCTCCATTCCCACCCCACTGGGGTCAGCCAGAGATGATATTTGACGGTTCTCCAAACTATTCAAAATTTCCACTACCGGTTCTCCAGAACCTGCTGGATTTCACCCCAGCATAAACCATTTAATGGTGGAGGGGGGGGGCAACCCTCAAAATTAAGGGTGTTTAGAAAAAGCAGCTTCACTGATAATGTTCGAGAGTTTGAAATACAACCTCTTATATATATTTTCTGATTGTTAATGCCTGGAGGAGTCAGTGTGCATCGTCTGAACTGTGTAATAAGAAAATCAGCCTTGTGCAGCTCTGTAACTACTCTAGTATTAAAATGTTGATAGGAAGGTCAGAAAAAGGAAGCATTCAGCTTCCTCCTCAAATGCTGGTCCTTGCCCAGAGTCAATAAAAATAGATAGGAAGCTGAATAATATCTTTAAGATATTTGCTGGGTTTATTCATCATGCAGTCATAAATCAAAGGAAAAAGGCCAAAATGAAAGATAACCTACTGACCTTTTTCATTTTGGGGTCTGGAAAATTCCTCTCAAATTATTTCTTTAATTGCAGTTTCTTGAGCTTTATTCCCTTTTTAAAGGAGACCCCAATACAATAAAATGCATGATAAAAGCTCTTGAAAGGTTTAGTTTTATAAAGAGTTCCAAATGGATACTTTCCAATCTCCCCTAAATGGCCTTGGGCCTGTAATTTTAGCAACTTACAGCTTTCACCACCTTTAATGAGTATTAATAAAGTTCTCCTAAACCTGAGAATGACTGAGGTGGCCAATTATGTCAAAAAAGAGTGAAATTCCTCAGAATCGTAATGTCAGCTTTGAAAACATCTGTGCCACACTGTTTTCAAAGCTGTCACTTTAAGAATTGGAAATAGTTAAATTGTCTGAAAGAATTACTGTTAATCAGAGGTTAAGTTAGATAGGTGTGGTTTCAATGCATTATTTGTGATTGGAGTGTGTGACTAAAAACAAGGTGGAGTTTTAATTTGAGATTGGAATGTATAACTGTTTAAGTGGGAAATAATCAGTTTGCAGCATAGGATGAGTAATACCAGTTGCCGGACTCCTAATAAAGCTTGAATATGGAGAAAACAACTCATATTATTCACTTTAAGGAAGGAATACTGGAATCTGACATGTAGCTCTAAGTTGTACAAAAAGTGTGAATTATAATATAATGGAAAGGGAGAATTTTCCCCCCAAATATATGCAAGTTTAACAGTGATAGTGGTCAGAAGATGGTCCCTGATGTTTTCTGGCAAACAACGGACAAAATGAAAGCCTGACAGCTTAATTTGGCAGGTTTTATTCTTTCACTTTCTATTATACAAAATACTTTACAATTTAAAAACATTTTCCCAACAAAAATCATATACATATATTTATAAAGAGCCAATTACACCAAAGGGAAAAAGCCTGATGAAGAGAGATAGCCCACCCACTTTATTTATGAGGAACCAAAATGGCAGAGGGGTAGTTACGGGAAAGTTCTTGGCCCACAGTTTGTGTTTCTGATAACTGCCAAGTCTGCCGCTCCCCAGATACAGTCTTACTTTAATAAATACACCGCTGCTCCTTTCCCATCTCTGGGGTGGTGACCTCGGCTACCTACTTCATGAGCAGTGTTCATTCCCTTTCTGTTGTCCCTTTAACATTAGCAGCACTTTTCAAGTCCAGAGTTCAAAATTCGTATTTTGAGTCATCCTTTTTCAAAAGGGCTTTTCGACGAAACCATCTTAACTGGATGTGCAAAGAACACCCAACATAAATACTCTGCGAGAGATTTAGCAGGAGAAACTAAAGTCCTTCAAGGGCCAGGATTCCTTTCCTTGTAACACAGAGACTGACCTATAAAGAAAAAAGCCCACTACTTTTAAATCTGTGCCTAGACGACACCACTGCAGGGAACTCTAAATGCTTTTCTCCTCAGAGAACTCCCCCCCGCAAAAAAAAAACCCCTAAATTTTGCAGGCTGGGACAGGCACACAGTAGGTACCATTCCTTGCTGGATTTGCATAGGTTAAGGAAGCTTAATTTTACAGAAATATGATCCAGCACAACATGTAAACCAGTGACCTGCCCTAAAAAAGGAGACAGAAAATGTGTTGTTTTCAGGGACAGCTTGACAATTAAAAGAGACCTGTCCCTGACTCGGCCATGTTTGTCTGGGCGGGAAGAGAAAGAAGGGACTGGAATGGGGGAGGGCCCCTCCTGCATTCACAAGGGAGCCCGTCAGTGAGTCATTGCTGAATAGCAAAAGCCTGTACGAGGGTAGGGAGGTCATGGGCATCTGCTGCTTGGTAGAGGTTGCTGTGGCCCAGCATGGAGAGGGCCATGCGGAGGGTGCTCCAGATGTTGTCAGACATGGCTCCCTGTTGGCCCCGTGGCCCGCGACTCTTCTGCTGCATCTGCAAGGCTTCCAAGAAGTGCTCTATGGCCTCCCTGTCGAGACAGCAGCACAGGGTGACGGAGTTAAAGGGAATAAAGAACAGCTCACAGTCAAGACTTGCCTCAGAGGTTAGCCCACAGGGAGAAAGAGGGGGCCCTTCTGAAGGCTTTCTTTTCCCATACACCTTAGTCGTTCTTGCTGATCTTGCCAACAAAAATGCTTAACTTTAAATCAGAGGTTCCCAAACTTGGCAGCTTTAAGACTTGTGGACTTCAACTCCCAGACTTCTCCAGCCAGCAGAG
>JANHFP010003341.1:136000-148466 GCA_032468135.1 Calamaria suluensis
ATGCTAAAAGTAATGAACTTGGCTTCATTAAAGCTGTCAGGCAATTTCCTAGCCAAAAAGGCCACAGTGAAACTGACAAGAGCCAATAAACCCAGGTAAGCAAGGACAGTGTAAAACATTGAAGGTGAACCTTCATTACATTCCAAGATGGCCTCTCCCACCAAGGAGCGGAAGTCCAAGTTGAGAAATGGAGCAGAAGTTCCCAGCCAGAAGACACAAAGGATTGCTTGAATCAGGGGACAGGCTATGACAATGGAATTGGTCAATGGTTTTCCTAAGAATTTCCTTGCTCTGTTTCCTGGTTTGGTAGCCATGAAGGCCAGAACTACCATGACTGTTTTTGCCAAGACAGAAGAAACTGCCAGGGAAAAGAGAAGGGCAAAGGTAATTTGTCGGAAGAGACAGGTGAGTTTCCTGGGTCTCCCAATGAAAAGGAAACAGCAGAGGAAGCAGAGCAGGAGGGAGACCAGTAGGATGTAGGTGAGATCTCGGTTATTGGCCTTGACAATTGGTGTATCATGGTGTTTAAGGAAAATTGTCAGAACAGCTAATGTGATCATCAAGAGAGAAAATGTGAGAGAAGATAAAGCATATCCCAGGGGGTCTTGATAGGCAAGGAAGTGGATCTTCTTGGGAATGCAGTGGTCCTTCTCCTTGTTGGGATATTGGTCTTCTGGGCAAGGGTCACAGTGTGCTGAATCTGAAATCAAGAGTCACTTTGTCAGCCTCATCTATGAACATAATAATTGTTTTATATATTTCTCTCTATTTCTATTTCTCTCTATCCTTATTTTATTAGAAGTGTGTGTGTATGCTTTCTGTTTTTGCAATACAAGCCTAGGTAGATTTCGGCTGTCATTAAGATTGGGGAGGAGAGGAATCAAATTAAGAAGAATGACGAATGTAATCCGAGCATCCAGCCAGCAGTATTTTACCACGTAAAAGTAACAGATGTACTTGTTGAATCAAAGGGAGGAAGAGACCTTGCTAGACCTCCAAGCCCACATGAATGATGGATGTGTTACAATTGGATGTGCCAAGATGAAGGAGGGAGTTGCACTCTGCAGTATAAAAGACTCAAACCATTTCTGGTTCCTTATTCATGGCTGTAATTCATTTGATGAACTTCATTATTGTTTCAGTAAAAGTGTGAACAATTAAAATTGTTTCATGTAATTCTTTCCTGACGTAATGAACAAATGATTAGCCTGACACCCCACAACCAGGTCTGCAAGGTAGGACCTGAGGGTCGGAGCACGGCACCGCTTTCAACCAGCAGGGTCGCACTCCCTCCACATGATCTGGCCCTCTGCCTCCAGCATATCTGCCCCTCCCAGTCACAGTGCAGATGGTTCTTACCTTAAAGGCATCCAATCCCTCTATATGAATAAATCAAAGAAGAGGAAGGAGAAGACCTTAAAAATAAAATGAGTTTAGTATTGGCGGAGTTTTTAGGGAAAGAACTGGAACATCTCAGATGGGACATTGACCAAGTCTATAGGGTAAATTCACAATATGTGAAAACACACAATGTCCCAAGAGAGGTTCATGTAAAATTTTTGAGAATGGATACAAGGGATGAAATTCTTACAGTCCAAAGGAGGGGGCCGTTAAGGCATGGGGGCAAAGAAGTAACTATTCTTAAGCAGATTCCTTGAAAGATCTGTGAAATAAGAAGGAAATATTTTTTTTAATCTAATAAATTGCATCTTAAAGGAATCATGTTTAGATGGTTGATGCCGGAAAGAATGATGATTTTCTGGGATGGGAACGGAATTAAAATGAATACCGTTAGTCAGGCGGAAGCCTTTTTAAAAGATCATGGTTCTCTACTGGATACAACAGATACAGGAGTCGAAGAAGTGGAAGTGGAAGATGAACAAATGGAGAGGGTTGAAGAGGAGGAGGAGGCGGTCCTGGGGGCAGAGGGAGGTGTGGGACTGCCAGGCTGAGAGCAAGGAAGCAGAAATAAGTTGTAGAAAGGTGGATGAATAGCTAATCAGATAAAAACAACCGAATCTGAAATATGGAAAATGAATAAATGAATGCTTGTTTTTGACTGTTGAAATGCTCATATAATAGAATGAACTGACTTTTTTTTGTTGTAGCACTGCTGTATAAGAATTTACATACCATTTACCCTACCCCAACAGAAAAATGTTAAAATCTACAATTACAAAAGAAAACTTTTTTATACTGTTTTATATATTGTACATGAATATTTGTTGTTACTTACTACTACTCAATAAAAACTCTCTTTTTTTTTGGAAAAAAAGGAATTAATATAGAGATTGAAAAAGGAAGGGGCCAAAATACATTCCTGATAACTCCTTTTTTAAAAGTTGCTGAACCAAATAAAGTCCCTTGGGGGGGTACACCTTATATTTAAGGATGAATTGGGACATATTTTTTGTATGAGGTAGAGGAGGTGTCTAATGGTACTTTTTAATTTTTCCCAGAGGGTATTTCTGGATATTGGGTCAAAGTATTGTTTAGAGTTGAAAAAAGCCCCGAAAAGGGAAGATTTCTTTTTTAGATGTTTATTTTTGTAGAAAGTGATAAAGCATCAAAATGCGATCAATTGTTCATCTCCCTTCCCTGCCTGTAATTATGCCCTCTGAGATTTATCCAGTCTTGAGGTTTGTAGTTTGGGTGCTCAGCATATAACTTGCTGACAACACTCAATAGACTTATGGGTCTTTGTTTACATGGGTCATTTTTATTGCCCTTTTTATAGATTGGTACAATAATTGCCATTCCCCAGTCTCTCGGCATATAACCAGCCTGGTCTATAAATATGAAGAGAGATGCTCAAAGGGCTTCTTGCCAGCTATGGCTCTTTTTAATTATATCTAGTAGAACACAATCAGCAGCAGCAGTGCATTAATAACAAACTTTTCACCAACTGCTCCACAGAATGCCTAATATGGTTTGCAAAGCATAAGGCACTTAGGAAGAAATCTGAATGTCTCAGGGAGAAGAATAAGAAATTGAAAACTTCCCTCTTACTTTCATAGTCTTTTAATAGTAGAGCTTTGAGAACATTGAAGCCTCTAACATTGGAGCACTCTGTCCAGGCAGAACTGAACCCTCTATCTGACATTCTCAGTCATGTGAATTATGCATACAGTGCCAAATAACTATCATTTGGAATATAATGGATTTGGTTACCTGTTTCCGATTGCCTACCACCCTAAAAATTGGACTGTGGACCTTTCACACTTTTTAAGAGGTCCTTAAGGGGGCCTGCATCAGTGTACCTGCGTGCCTATCATCCCTGTCCTACTGTTCCCATCTATTTGTAACCATCCCATGTGTCTATGGCTATGTTTTGCCTATTTATATCTTTAACTGTGCCAATTTTTGTGCCAATATGTTGACAAATTAAATAAATAAATAAAGGAATGAACAAACGAATAAATAAATTTTAAAATGAAATTTCTCTTAATGGTTTGTTTCCAAACCATTATCATAGGGGAGCTAAGGAGAAAATAAGATATGAGAGAGGGAGGGAGGGAGGGAGACAGAGGGAGACACACACACACACTTTTTATACATACTCCTAAAAGTGGATGAAAATGGTGGCGTGTCTTATATACGGAATGTTGCTGAAGCCCCACCTACCATCTGGCCCTTGGCCTGTTTTCGACCTCCATGCGTTGCATTTTCGGCCAGTTTCAGGCCGCAGGGATCGGCGGTGGCGATTGGGCTACACTGGAACGGTGAATGGGCCATGCCAAATGGGCAGCGGCAAAGGGGTGGCAGCAAACGGGCCGTGCCATAAGGGCTGCGGCAGCAGTGAACAGGCTACAGTAAACAGGCAATGGTGAACGGACAAGGCCAAATGGGCTGCTGCTATGATGAACAGGCCATGGCAAAAGAGCCACAATGAATGGGCAGTGGCAAACGGGCTGCAGCTGCAGCAAACGGGCCAAGGTGAATGGGCCACGGTGGTGGCAAACTGGCCACAGCTGAAAACAGGTGATGGCAAATGGGCAAAGGCAGATTTTTTTTCTTGTTTTCCTCCCCCAAAAAGTTAGGTGCGTCTTATACTCCAGTGCATTTTATAGTCCGAAAACTGCAGTGTTTGCATTAACATTTACAATGTGTGCTATAATCAGGTGTAATAAGATGAAATCTGATACAGTATGTGACATGATACAAAATATTATATAATATCACTTTGTCTAGATCAGTGTTTCTGAACCTTGACAACTTTAACATACGTGGATTTCCATTCCAAGAATTTCCAGCCTGCATGTTCTGGCATGCTGGCTGTGGAATTCTGGAAGTCCAAAAATCTTAAATATGCCAAAACTGAGAAACACTGGTCTAGAGCAAGGGGTCTCCAACCTTGGCAACTTTAAGCCTGGAGGACTTCAACTCTCAGAATCCCCCAGCCAGCAAAGCTTGTAGTTGTAGTCCACCCGGCTTAAAAATTGACCCCTGCTGTAGAGGATTGGGACAGATATGACTTTCAAACAAGGATATGCTACTGTTTCTGCTAGTTTGACCATCTATATGCAACAGTTGCTAGTTGACAGAACAAGAGTTTCAGTTTCTTTAGGGACTTTGAGCATTTCAGGATGTTGACATTCATAGTGTTGTGTTCACTAACTAGTTGGTTTGTTTCTTTAAGTATTTGCAAGACTGTTGTAACCAGTGATTATCATAATTACATGGTGGCGTAACTGCATGGTAACAAGAGTGTATATAAGGAAATGGAAAGCCAGTTTAAATTACCCTTGCAGACACGCTGGTGTTTGCTTATGCTGACTATTGCTGAGTATTACTGACTGTTTATGTCTCTAATGTTCTATTGCTAACTAGTATTCATTGCTATTGCACTGGGTAATGTATATCTGAGATGTATTACATTACCGATAAGGACTTGAATTAGGATGGATAGTTAACCATAATTTTGTTGTACATATATATTATAAATATATACACTATATTTCGTATTCCTGTGTTATTCCTGACTGTGTTCTGATAGCTTCTGCTCTCAAATTCCCTACGCACGATTCTCTTAACCAGGAATTGTTTGCTAAGACTCAACAGGAAATGAAGGAGATGAATAATGCCAGAAGAAGAAAGGGAACTATTCAGGGGATGCACTCATACCTGTGACAGTGAGATAGGCTGAAGTATTCATGAGCTCCAGACCTCGCTGCTGGAGGGAGGCTCCGTCCAAGAGCAGATATTCCCGTTCAGGGTCCAGTTCTTCTCCAATCAGGGAGATCTCACAACCATCGAGGTTGTGAACAATCTCATCTGACATTCGTGTATCTGCCACTGCCAGGAAGGGAAAAAAATATTAGGAAATACAATAAAATATATATAATTGTCGTATCAAGGTACAAAAAAAAATTATTAACTTTATAAAAAGCTGAGGTCTGTACAATTTGCCCTGGAAACCCAGGCAAATCGTATTTTGGGCAAGATAAATTATTTTAAGTATCAAAATAAATAGCTATAATGAGAACAAAATCAATTTTTAATTTCAAGGCAATAATTAGCTGCTTTCCTGCAGTTTTGGAAGCAGAATGAGCAAAATGTGCCACTTCTGAACTTACCTAGGTAATAGAATTAACTAACAATGGTTTTATGCAAGCCATTGTTTCAAAGCTATAATTTTTCTCTTTGAATGGTCATCATATTGTACGGATAACTGTCATAACAATTTAAAATGCACTATATAAATAGTAAGCATTCTTACTGTTAACTATTAACTAATTAACGTATCATGATATCAGTTTAGAATTTTTACAGTAAAATGTACTTCTTTCTAATATGATGGGATCACTCAAAAGGTTTCCTATTGTTGCTATTGTCCTATTGTTTCCTCTTTCCTTCTCCCCCTACCTTATCTCTCTTTTCCTTAGTTTAAGCACATATTAATTTCCTGTCTTGCATAATCTTGCCTTGTGGCTCTCTCCTTACTTTCCTTCTGTTATTGGTAAGCTTAACAATAAGTACATGGTGCTTTATAGCCTTTTGCTATTTTTTGTTTCCATCCTTCTTTCTCATCTGAGTGGTAAGGAAAGGCTAGGTTTAGTTTATGTATTTGATTAAACTACTGTTTGCTTAGCTATGATTTGTTAGACAAACCACTATTAAATTAATCACAAGCAATCCAAAAACATCATCATCCCCCAGCTTTATCTTGTGGTTCTAAAAACCTCTTTGATCATACCATTAACATTTGGAGGTCCAATTTTCAACTGTGCAGTGTTATGCCCTTTTAAAATGAATTAGCCCTCAAATAGCTGTGCTAAGCTTCTGGCAGGTTTGTTTGTAAAACATCATCCGAAGCAAAAATGTTTCTTCCAACTCATTCCATAACATTAGTGCTACTTATTACTACTGCTACACTCCTAGGACCCTCGAAAGCCACCAACAGTTTGGGCAGGGGTGAAATCTAAAAACTGTTGCTACCGGTTCTGTGGGCGTGGCTTGGTGGGTGTGGTAGCCATCGCTACCAGATTCACTGAACCGGTCCAAACCGGGAGCATTTCACCCCTGAGTTTGGGGTCTTTCAGCAAAATCGTTTTCTCTTTCCAGTGTCTGGCTCTTCCTTGCCCTGCCGTTTCCCACAGCATCTGTGTCAGAAGACGTGTCCCTCAACTGACCTGTGCCATGCCAGCTCTCATCTTTCTTGGCCTCCACCTGGTGCGAAATGGAGCAAGAAATCTGGAGGTCGGGAAAAAGGAGGACTCCCTCCGCATCTTCAAAGTCAGAAGCAGGCCGGGCAAAGTGGGAACTGCCACGCAGTGAGATCTGTGGAGCATCTGGCTGAAGCACAACCACATAGCCTTCCACATCTGGTATAGAGACACACGATTCTTCACTAAAGCACCTAGGAGGGTAAGAAAAAAAAATCCATGAGGTCTTCCTTGCCTCGTTCTCTGCCAAGGTGAAGGTGATCTAAATTGGGTGTATAGCTGTTTATTTTAAAAGAAAGTGTATAGTGTGTCACACTCCTTGGCAGCTGATAGCACTTAACATCGACCAAAATTAATTCAAAAAAGAAATTCATTTGGCCCTAGAATTTGGTGCAATTCAAGAGGCAGGCATCGCAGGGGTGGCAAAAATGCCTGCCCAAGCAGAGTTTATTGAGATTTTTATACAGAATACAGAAGGCAGAAAACTGAGGGCACGGATACAGCTCTGTCATTGGTGGGATCTTCTTGACAGTTCCTCCAATCCCTTTGGGCATCTTGTTGATGGGAATTAGGTCATCTCATTCCCCAGGCAGAGCTTACTATCTTATTTCCACTGAGGAGTCCCAAATGATCTCATTCCCCAGGCAGGGTTTGCTATCTTATTCCCACTGAGGAGTTCACCTGGCACTATCAGGTGAGAGTGAGCTCATTGTGATAACAGGAGCAGCATAATTGGGGGGCCAATTGGGGGGAGGCAGTTCTAGCCCCCCTTTCTAGCCCCCTTTTCTCTTCCCCGACTACCACAAAAGTTGAAGAACTTTGGAACAAAAATGGATAGAGGAGATAATAGAACAAAAAAAATCCAGAAAAAAACAGAAACTTTTCTGCTTAGGATTCTTGAGGGCAAAATAGACAAAAAATAAAATATTAATATTAATATTTTATTATAAAATGCACTACCTGACTCAGTGATCCCATCCCACACATCCCAAAACTTTAACCTAAGACTGTCTACTGTTGACCTCACCCCATTACTAAGAGGTCTGTAAGGGGCGTGCATAAGAGCACCAGCGTGCTTACCGTTCCTGTCCTAATGTTTTTTCTTTACTTGTATTCAATTTTATACCCAATTTATACTTATATTACTTCATATGTAATTGACAAATAATAAAAAAAAATTAAAAAAACATACCAAACAGGGGCAAAAACCTCAGTGACACTCTGGCTGCACTTACACATAATGGTCAGAATTCTTTTAACCATAGTTTCTTAAATGTTTCAGATCAGAGCTGCAGATGAACAAAATCTCTATGGCTTGTTCAACAAATCCTGATATGTTTTACACCAGGTGTGGGTTCTACCTACTTTTATTACCAGTTCTGTTGTCCAACAATTGCCGTGCATGCTTTGCACATGTGTGTGCTTTGTATATGTATGTGCCGTAGGTGCCCTTTGTGTGCATGCGCAGTAGAGCATGCATGGTGTGCTCATACCATATGTGCACTCTGTGCATGCACGGCACGTGCCCACCATACATACACCATACATCATGGCACTCTGTGCATGCACAGCACATGCACACCATACATGCATTTCATGCATGTGCAGTAGAACATGCATGGTGCACGCACTGCTCAAAATCGGCCAGGCGTGGCAATCAGCCACTTCAGCTGGCCAAAAATGGTAAAATAAAGCTCAAAAATTTGCCAGGATGGTTGGGAGGGCCCAGCTCCCTGTTGCAGAGAACTGGTCCATTAACGTCACACCATCACCGCTACCGGATTGCGTGAACCGGTCCGAACCGGGAGCAACTCACCACTGTTTCATGCATAGCTTATGCCAGTGATGGCTAATCTTTTTGCCTTTCTCCTAGAGAGGCTCTGGAGACAGTGGAAAGTGAAAAATGGGCCTTCCCCACCCTGTGGAAGCCCTCCAGAGGCCAGAAAAAGCCTGTTTCCTGACTTCCAGTGGGCCCAGAGGGCCCAAAAATCAGCTGGCCAGCACATGCATACATGCCGGAGCTGTGCTCGCGTGGCTTGTGCTATAGGTTTGCCATCACTGGCTTATGCTAATATCCAGAAGAAATAGGCAGAACAGAAAGGCAGACTTATAACATCACAGGAGGAAGGCAAGGTTTTGAATTCAGAAATGACAAACCTATCAGGGTTTATAATTCCCCACAAGTCCCCTTAATTCACATTAATCATGACATTTTCCTTGGATTCTAAACCAAAAACAAACTTCATTAGGAACCAATTAGCACTATCCGTGAACCAAACAAATAAACAACATTAGGGTTTAGTATTATCCATGCACTAATATGGTACAAGAGATGAATTGGAAATAAATGCAATCAGAGATTAGTGGCACTTGAATCCCATTACTTTGGCTTAATTGAATAGGGCTATATTATTTTAACCTTTAAATCGGATATTTTTTTCCTGATAATATATGCTCCTCACGTGAGGGAGCTGATGAGTTGGGAACTTCTGCATTTTTATTAAATGGTCAGTTACAATAAATTTTCCCTTCCCGTGAATAAATCAAAACAGATAGCCTAGTTCATATAACACTTGGTTCTTATTTGCATTGGAAATAAGCTCTTCCTGTCATTTATTTAATCAGCATAATAATTATTCTCCAAGATTAGATAATTGGGCAGGTCCAAATGTTAGCAGATGCAGTCTGGTTGAAAAAAAAATAAGAGTCTAATATCAGCTTGGGAAAAATGTTCCTCAAATTTTATTAAATCATAGCTTGAACAAAACTGTTACAGATTAGTAGTTCAGATTGAGAGTCCTCTTGTTAAGCAGCTATGTGAAACAGGCTAGGAGAGTTAAAACAGTAGCGATGCATTTGTCTCCATAAATAACAGAATAACAAAGTTAGCAGGGGCCTCAGAGGTCTTCTATTCCAACCTAGTCAATTCTAATCAGAGCCCATTCTAGCCCATTCTAGTCAGCACCCATTCTAGTAATTCTACTACATTCTAGTGAGAGCTCATTCTAGTCAGAATCCTCTCTAGTCAGAATCTACTCTACTCAGAGTCCATTCTGGTTCTTTCTAGTCAGTCCATTCTAGTTAGAGGCCATTCTAGTCCATTCTAGTTAGAGGCCATTTTAGTCAGAATCCATTCTAGTCAGAGCCCATTCTGGTTATTTCTAGTCAGAATCCATTCTAGTCAGAGGGCATTCTAGTCCATTCTAGTCAGAGGCCACTTTGGTCAGAATCCACTCTAGTCAGAGCCCATTCTGGTCCTTTCTAGTCAATCCATTCTAGTCAGAGGCCACTTTAGTCAGAATCCATTCTAGTCAGAGGCCATTCTAACCCATTCTAGTAGAGGCCCTTCTAGTCCATTCTAGTCAGAGACCATTTTAGTCAGAATCCACTCTAGTCAGAGACCATTCTAATCAGAGCCCATTCAGTCATTCTGGGATTATGTGCAAGGAAAGGTAATGAGGGATGCTCATACTTGACAAAGCTGAAGAACACTATCCATGGTTCTAGAATTTCAGTCAGTACCTCTGCAGACATGGAAGTAGACTATATTTGTATTTATTTCCATTTATATAGACTCTTACGTGCAAGAGAGCTAAATAAACCTGAGCCTGCAAGAGAGGAGCACAAAGCATTTTTTTTCCTAAATGCCAGAGGCATGAGTATTTATTTGTTTGTACAGTGCTGGAATATGAAGGATGCTTCCTATAATTCTTCTCTAACAAAATATTTTTCAATATGGATTGTGGCGGGTTTGCTCTGTCAGGGGTTCAAGACTGAGGCTAAATAACAGGCCGACTTTCAAACCCTCTATGGCACAGAGGCTGTGTACTCAATATATTTTCTTGATTAGTTGGTTGCCTTTATTGCTTTTCTTTTTTGTTTTATGACATTTTACCAGGCATTATAATCAGATGGAAAGGAGAGCAATTTTTACTCTTCACTTTCAGAACTATGTGGGCAAAAATAACAAATCAGGTGTTTCCGCAGCTATTCCCAACCTATTTCCTTGTTTTTTTTTACCTTTAGAGAGATTTATGTACTTCTCTTCATTATGCATTCAGATTAGAATTAACAACTACCTCTTACATCACAATTACATCATTGCATTTTTGTTTTTAAAGTTGCAATGTTTTTTTGTAGCAGTTTGAATTATAATAACCAATTTAATTTAAATAAAATATGACCAATATAAGTAATGATTTGCTCATTGCCCAAAGTACTAGACCAATATGCTTCCAATCCCTAAATTTACAAAAGAAGCTAGAGTGTTGGAGCATTTACAACTTCTGGAGGCAAGTTGTGAATGTTCCACTGATTAATTGTTCTCGCTGTCAGGAGATTACTCCTTAGTTCTAAGTTGCTTCCCTCCTTGATTCATTTCCACCCATTGCTTCTTGTCCTGCCCTCCGGTGCTTTGGAGAATAGCTTGACTCCCTCTTCTTTGTGGCAGCCCCTGAGACATTGGAACACTACTATCATGTCTCCCCTAGCCCTTCTTTTCATTAAACTAGACATACCCAGTTCCTGCAACCATTCTTCAGATATGTTTTAGTCTCCAGTCCCCTCATCGTCTTTGTTGCTCTTCTCTTCTCATATTGCACAGGAACAAACATTTTTTTTTTAAAAAAAAAATGCTTCACATCATTTCCCACACCCAATGGTAATCTTTTACTTCAGATTTAAAATTGCTAAAAAATATTTTATTGCACATATGTAATGCTGAGAAAGAATTAATACCCTCATGAACCTGTTTCTTATCAGAAAGTCAAGAAATAAACTATGGCACCATCATTAATACATTAACTCTAAAAAAGACACGACTACAGAAATATGCAGGTTAAAAAGATAATTACAAGTTTCATGTCAGCCGTACTTTCATTAAAACATTATTTCAAAGAATATATAAATGTGGCAATTGAGTAATGCAAGCCTAAATAAGAGTTAAATGAACCTTTTCTGATACTACAACAATATGAACAATAACACAAAACCAATCAAATTAAAACAAAGCAAAACAAATGGATCTCTTTAAAATGGCTAGAAAGGTTTTTGAACTGTGCATCTATGAGCTCTAGGAGATTTATAATACATTATTTATTTTGACAACATTTGTTCTATTCTTCATTTTCTAATCTGCTGCATGAGGTTTCAAGGAGATAAAGCCGGACAATAGCACCAGCAATCTGCTAATTTATTTATTTAGCATGTTTATTGCTTGCACAGTGGATGTGACTTTACCTCTCTGAATACACTGGCTCAACTTGTCTGACTTTCAAAGTTTTATAGCAAAGGAAAAAGAGATCAATACGGGAGAGCATTTTTGGAATCTATTCTATGCTTTGTTGGGATTTTCACTGCCACCATTTTAACAGCGTAACACAAACAGAGAGGAAAGAACAGAGTAAAGTAGAGTCCATTCTAGTCTAGAGTAGAGTAGAGTAGAGTCCATTCTAGTCTACAGCAGAACAGAACAGAACAGAATAACAGAGTCGGAATGGACCTTAGAGATCTTCTAGTCCAACCTCTTGCTCAGGCAGGAAACCCTATACTCGTGATGGCGAACCTATGGCACGGGTGCCACAGGTGGCATGCAGAGCCATATCAGTGGGCAATGAAGCATTGCCATATTTCAGCTCTGATGCGCCCGCTGGAGAGCTGATTTTCGGGCCTTCTGGGCCCATCAGAAGTTGGGAAAGAGGCTGTTTCTAGCCTCTGGAGGGCCTGGGCCTGTTTTTCACTCTCCCCAGGCTCCAGAGCCTTTCTAGGGAGGGTGGGGCAAATTGAATTATGGGTGTGGGCAC
>JANHFP010003341.1:239640-251055 GCA_032468135.1 Calamaria suluensis
TATTCATGATTTAACAGCTAGGCAGAACGAAGTCGGTGGGGGCTGAAGTAGTTTGCATTACCAGCTCAGCTGTTTAGAAACCTGCAACTTCTGCACGAGGTGATGTTCCTTAATGGAAAGTTAACTTTCGCTCTTGGCGTCCTACCAGTAAAGATGGGCTGATATATATATATAGTGTAGCATCACTCGTGTTGGCGTGGTTCTCAGTGCAGAATTCTTTATCCAGAGATAATTGCATACATAAAATACTTGATGCACACCAGTACACCTCTCCCTCCAAGCTTAATCAGAAATAAATTTTGCAGAATTGTGTAATTATAATAATTGTGAACCTGCCTCCATTAACAAGGTTGCCATGGCTCAGAGCCTGAAGGACTTTGCTGGCCGCCTGCCTTCAGGCCCGCGTGGGATGAGCACAGCTTTAAAGTTGCTGTTGGGTGCTGGAGCTGCAGCCTATGGGATCCGGGAGTCAGTCTTTACAGGTAAGGTAACTTTTATTAATTCTTTAATTGATTCTTCAATCTCTTTTGCTCAACTGTTGATGATAACACCAGAATGTTCTTGATTTCTACAGTGGAAGGGGGTCAAAGAGCAATATTCTTCAACCGCATTGGTGGAGTTCAGCCGGATACTGTACTTTCAGAGGGACTTCATTTCAGGTACTCACTTAGGGGATTGGGTGGTGTGATAGAAAAAAAATATTTACTAGGGAATTTCAAAGCAATATCCTCATACCAATGTTTCCAAATATATCCTATATTTATTTATGTTTTCCCTGAAGAAAACCCTCATATTGATATAATTTCTGTTTTTGTTAAGATAGTGCTCTTAAAACCTTCAGAATTTTTTTATTAGAGTATAAGATGTAAGTTATGTGGTAATGTTTATATCTCCAAGTAAGAGGTATAGGATTTTTTTACACCTCATTCAGCTATAATCATTGCTAATCCCCACAGAATTCCTTGGTTCCAGTATCCAGTAATTTATGATATTCGAGCCCGGCCCCGCAAAATTTCCTCACCAACAGGATCCAAAGGTAAGAACAGAGTTGTTACTTCCTAAGAAGTCAGGATTATGTATGTAGATATTTCTCTCTCTTTAGTCTTTATAACAATGCTGCAATGAAATTTGTACTAAGAATGATGCCATAGAAATCATTGAAATCTATGAGTGGTGCATTGTGGGGTAGATAGAATTTATGCTTCCATAATTTTGTGTTTTGCATTTTGTGTCAGTTCTGACATCCTTCTGTTTGTACTTCATGGAAGAGCATATAGCTCTTTGGCCAGAATGTAAATTAAGTACTTCAGAATAACTGATTCTGGGTAGTGTAATTGGATATATAATCAGACTTGAGAAATAAAATAGAATGCATTTTAAAGATTGTGGTTGACTTAATTTTGACTCTAGATCTGCAGATGGTGAATATCTCCTTGCGTGTTCTATCAAGACCCAATGCTATAGAATTGCCCACCTTATATCAGCGACTTGGCCTAGATTATGAAGAACGGGTTCTTCCTTCCATTGTCAATGAAGTACTCAAAAGTGTGGTAGCAAAGTTTAATGCATCACAGCTCATTACCCAACGAGCTCAGGTTTGTTCTTTTCTCGTACCAGACCTGTCTTCCTGCACTTAATCCTACTTTTCACAGTGTCCAGTAGTTTGCTGATTGCAGATGATTTATGTATTAAGCAATTATTTAGTGAACAAATGAAATATTTTACAAGTTTCCTTTAGGCAAGAAATTTAGTGAGAAGTATTCTGACCTGGTAGCAGATGTGCATAGACAAGTAGTGCAATGTGACTGTTAAAGTAGCAAATGTTGTTTTAGGATTTTTTTTATTCTGCTTTGTTTCAGATCCTGCATTGATTATTAAGCCCACTTCTTTTTTTTCACAAGTTTTTATTTTATTCAAAGCAAAGTTAATATACAAAATATAGAACTAAAAAAAATCCAGAAGGACAAAAAAACACAAAAGAATCAAAGCATTAAAAAGGTGCCTCAAAAAGTCATTGTACACACATTATCCCCTCTAGTTGAATACTGATTAATATATTACTGCAACATGAGTTCCTACCCCTTGCAAAACAAGTCCTCAAAAATGTTTAAACTGCTGAATCTATTTGCAACATGTTGACCTGTTTTCTAAGTATGTTATTAATGACCAAGTAGTTAACAGAAAAAACGATTTTAGTGAAACAAAAAAGTTTCAAAACTCTCTGTTAACAAGCTACTATTGTAATCCACTCATAGTGAATTTACCACAGCATCTTATCTATCCCAAATAATCTCAAAAGTTATGAACAAATCGTCCTGGATAAAATATCCATGTTTGTTTCTTAATATCCTCTCTAGTCAATTGTTGTTTATTATAGCAAATTCAGTCTCCAAAATAGGTCTTGTCTTCCGATCAAAGTGCAAGAAGTAATTGCTAATTAACTCTAATAAATCTATCCAGTCTTCCTCAGACTTTGTAGGAATGTATCTCTCTCTCTTGTAGTCAAAGCCAAGTTGAAAAATGTGCTAACTTAAACTTTGAAACATAAGATAAATGCACTTTGCTGGTTCTCCAGCCATGAAATTATTTCTTTGATCTGGAACTGGATCAAAGTCCTTTTGTGTATCGTCATCCACACCCAAGGATAAAGCTTTAGATCTTAACATTCCTTTGCAAACAATCATAGTTTGCAAAGTTTTCAAGAGAGGAATCCAGCTAGGAGCTGCACATTTCACCACCCTGCTTTCTCAGGTTTCAGAAACTTCAGCCACCTTAATCTATGAAATTTAGCCAGGGAACAATTATGTTTGTCTTTATATTTCAATCCAAGATTATAAGAAAAATTCAATGGAAATAAACTCCAGGTGTTTTGCAAATTCACAAAATACAGAAACCAATGATGAGAGCCTGAGAACTCTTCAACCCCCAGCTAAACGTGTTATGGAAGGAACAGGATATCCAGAACAACTTGTATCAAAAGAAAAAAAAGAGAAAAAGCAATTTGAGTCCAGCAAGGGGTTGAAATAGATCAGCACCCAAGCAAAATAAAACAAGTCAAAAAGCAAAAGTTACCGAAACTGTTTGACAGGAAGATGGATACGCCCCCAGTGACTTTTTGATCGCTTCTAGAGATAATTGCAATCTTCAAGACACACACACCCTTGTCCACAGGGTCAACTACCATCCAAACATTGGCTCGCTCCTAAGTGCTCATGTTCAAAACCAGGGAGTAGCACTGCCAAAGCACCAGCTTTAGCAGTGAAATTAGCAGATCATAGGTAAGAGAAAAAAGAAAATTAATGTGCAGCAGTTATCTTGAAAAACCAGTATTAATTCCAGTTCTTTAAGAATTATTATGACCAATCGTTTTAGAAAAACTTATTATTCTTAAGAATGTAAGAATCTACAATATAAATGAGGTCAGAAAAGGGCAGTGTGGACCATTGGATGATTAGAAACAAGGTATTATGAAGAGACTGAAAGGATAGTGAATATTATTTAAAAGAGAAAAGTTGAAGGACACCTTTCAGATATCTGAAAAGCTGGCATTGAGGAAAAAACACTTTAAAGGACGGTTCTGATCTATAACTTTTTAAGTTTTATTAGATTGAAATATTGTCCATCCCACTATCCAAAATTGCAGGAAGGCATATTATGTTTAAATATCATGGGTAACAGCAAGTTGTAACAGTAGAATCAAATCAGACGGGTGATGGAGTCCTCTTGCTGAGATGTTTTGGAGCATGAGGAGGCATAGGTTCTTGTACCAAAGGGACAGTGCAAGCATTTAAATGGCCACTTCAGCAACATGATTGTATGACTTTTATGATTTTGTGACTTTTTCTAGGCAAAGGGAAATTCCTTGAGCAAGAACTGTGGGATTATTTTTTCAGGTATCTTTGCTTATCCGACGGGAACTGACGGAGCGAGCAAAGGATTTTAGCCTTATATTGGATGACGTAGCTATCACAGAGCTGAGTTTTAGTCGAGAATATACGGCAGCAGTTGAAGCCAAGCAAGTGGGTGAGTTGATGCTTACGTTAAAGGAATCTAACAGCTGGAGAAACTAGAAAAAAGAAGACAGGTTTGAAAATAGGATGGACTGCTAGGAAAACATTATGCTGGGAAAACATAATAGGGTGTATGCAGTCCTCTGTGAGTTTCTGAGTGTACACATGCACACAGATGTAATAGGAGAGAACAGAAATGGACAAAAGTATATTTATGTGGCATGTTACTTTGTTATATAGGAACAAACACCACCTATGGTTACTGCTGGTAAAATTGACAAGAACACTAGAAGGCACACTTTACATCATTTTCCAATGTCATTTTTAATTGCCTATTTTTCTGAAGGAAGGCTGTTTATTCCATGATTCACATACATCTTATTGAAGCTTCAGATGAGAATCCTTTCTGCCAGGTTTTGCTGCAAGCCTGTGTCATCATTTGAACCATTTGCTTTTATTCTTGCCACAGACTGTAGAACACATGGCCTATATTATGTCAGCTCCTGACTTTGGTCCTTTTGTCTTTTGCTTTCTGTGGCAGCCATACTTTTCCCCCCTCTGTCCTCAATTTATTTATTTATTTATTATTTATTTTGTCTGATTTTTATACTGCCCCATCTCCGTAGACTCGGGGCGGTTTACAACAGATACCACAGTTACAAATTTAAATTTAAAATCTAAAATCTTTTAAATCTTTAAATCAATTTAAAATTCCCTCAAATCCTGCTCTTCCATTCTCCTGAATTGGATTCCAGATTATCCACAGGAGACCACCTGTGATTTAATGTCAGGTCACTCAGTGGTTTTGTTTTTTCCATTTTGTTTGATAAGAAATCAATTTAACTTGAAGATGAGCTAGAGTGGAATATTGAGGCCATTATATTATTTGAATTTACTTCCCACATAATTTTTATAAGAGACAAAGTGTAGGTGTAAATCAGTTAATTTTAAAGTTGAATATTCTAAAATTATTTTTTTAAAGTGAGATCAGTTTAATGCCAGTCATGTTGTAATTTAATGTAAGCAATTGGAAGAATTAAATAACTATTTGGTGTTCTGATCCCACTCTTAAAATGATGCTTCCTACAGCACATTACTCAAATGCTATATTAGCTCTCTGCATGAAAAAAGGTTTGGTTCTTGTTTTAAATTGTGGTTCTCCAAATAGTCAATCTCACTATCTCTTTTATTATTATGGTTGATTGCACAGTCAGCTAGACTGGATTTTATATTTTTATTCACCTATCTTTTAGTTCAGTATTACTTTCATGTAAATATTTGAGGGTTGATGAAAAATCTGAAACTTTATGAAGCAGTTGAAGAGTTTGGGGAGACCTGTTTCAAATAAAGAATAAATATTTGTTTATTGTAATACCATGTAATCCATTGTAATACTAGCTGGGCAACTTTGTGGCTGTCGCTGACTCAAACAGGATTGTGAAGAAAATAGGAGTATTAGATAAATTCACTGGCTGGAATTGCATATAAAAATAAAGGCAGAATATAAAATTAAACACTATCTAAAAAGCTGGAGATTTACATTTGGCTTTTCAAGCTGAAAAGTCCAGTAGTTTATTTGTGACTGAATACTTAATAAGTACTATATATCATTAGCAATGTCCTGGCATTTTCACATGTGTATTATGTGACTGGTTCTTGTCAAGATACTATTTTTTTCTGTACTCTAGCCCAGCAGGAGGCTCAACGAGCACAATTCCTTGTGGAAAAAGCAAAGCAAGAACAAAGGCAGAAGATTGTTCAGGCTGAAGGTGAAGCCACAGCTGCTAAAATGATATCCTTGCTTTGATGTGAGAGGGAAAGATTGCTACAGGTTTCAGGCGCTTTTTTGATGCAACAGGAGAATGCAAGAGCACTCTAATCTTTAAACCAGTGTGGTTTCAGGTAGCAATACAGCTTACCCATAGCTAAAGGGATGGCAAAAGATGAGCCTGAGTTCAAAACTTAAGAAATGCAACCTTAACTGATTACTCACATTGGAGAAGCCCTCAGCAAGAACCCAGGCTACATCAAGCTGCGCAAGATCCGTGCTGCCCAGAATATCTCCAAAACGGTGAGTATTAAACTAGTGGACTTGCTTTCACAGACACACACATCCACACACATACACACGTACGTACATACGTACGTGCTCAGCTCAGCTGCTGTTTTCGCATTGTACCAGGCCAAGTGATGAATCCAAGGCGAATATGATATGCTTCTCCTAATGTTCATTTTTACCATCAGTGCCTGCTGATTTCCCCATCTTAACAAGAGCCAAGAAGACTTTGACTCTTGTTGTAAGAGCAGGCCCACATCATTTCAGTGGGCTACACCCAGTCGTGGTCACTTGCAGAACATGTGTCACAGACTAGGAAAAGGCTCATAGCAGGAACAAAAACAGATGGAGAAGCAGAATGAATTTGGGCATTTAGAATACTGATGGACCTGGATCTTATAGAAAATGTGTGACAGAAAACAAAATAAAATTCCACACCAATTGTGTTCTGAGATCTGATCAAACAGAGCCCATACTGAGAAAATCAAAATAATAAATAAACTTTCAAAAGGGAAGAGATAATTTTGTCTATAAAACATGTTTCTACAGAGACCGTACTTTTTTTTCTTGTGCATGGTGACTCATGGTTTAGCTGCTATTGCATCACTCCCAACCCACTCCATTCTGGTTATACTACACTTTGTTATGTTCATGCACCATGCTTGAAGGGGATTGTGGGAATTAAAGCTGCAAACTCCTGGAGGAGATGAGATTAGAGAAGGATTCTCTAAATATTGAAATAAACTTTTGTGCTTAGGTTTGTTTCTGCCAAAAAAAACCCCAAACCTATGTGTTTCAGGATCTTTGCTAACTGCCTTTTTATCCACCGCCCTGAACTTTTACAGATTGCAACATCTCAAAACCGTGTGTATCTTACAGCTGACAATTTGGTACTTAATCTACAGGATGAAGGTTTTACAAGGTGGGTGTCTTGTGGATATCCAAGTAACTGATCTACAGAGTTTAGATTTTCCCCAGGTATCGGTTGTAGCTTAAAATTATTTAGGGAAAGTTAAAAAGACTGCAGTTCCTCTGGAAAAGTGGTGGGATGGGACTAGGAAGCTGTTTATTTTATGCTGCTTTTTTGAAGAAGAACAAAGAATATAAACAGTAATAATATATCTTGTGTTCTATGCAAGTAACATAAATCCAGTTCCCAAAGTACAGTATGTGTCATAAATGCAGAGGTTCAATAGCTATTGTAAATTTTTCTAATCCTTTCTTTCTCTGTCCTCTCTCTTCTGGTGCTACTTTGTGTTGATCCGGATACAGAGGAAGGTAAGACACAACATCTCTTTCATTCAGTCTTTAATTTGAGAAAATGACTTGATTTATTTGGTGATGCTACATGATATATTTATAAAAGCTGTAGGCGGTAGATATTGCAGCATCTGCTGTTTGAAATACACAGTCCCACTCTTGTGAGAGTGAAAGAGAAGTTCTTGTTCTGAGAACACATCAACTGAAATAGTGCTTTTTTCCTACAATGTTATCCGTACACAAGTCAAAAGTCTTGATGAATCATCTTAACTAGATTTTGACAGATGTAAGACAGGGCTGTGGCAAATACGGAGTCATTTAGAGAGCTGGGAATTATAATGGTGAAGAGAGAAGCCCACAGAAAGTAAGATATGGGGTTGTCTTCTCCTGATCAGTATGTCTGATGAGATTTTGCTCGGGAAAAAGAAACTACATAAGAATAAATTTGGACTGCTCTTTGTAGATTGTGGAACTTTCTAAAGTTAAACTGCCCTGATGCATGAACAGTCTCCCACACATGCTTGATTCTAGGCAACCACAGGGGCTGTGAATTTAATAAGAGTTGCCTGGATGGGTTTTGCTTAGTTTTTTCCTACCCACTTTGGAGGACAGGCAAACATCTGATCCAAACATTTGATTCCCCCTTGAAAAAGTCAGCTTATGAAAAAATTTAAGCGCCACATACTTTTTTATTTCTATGAAGAAATCTTGAACTGACAGATAGTTGGGTCAAGAGGAGATTAAGCCACCACTCTTCCTTTTTCTTCTGCTGAAAATAGAAAACCACCAGTGCTTTTCAGCTGAAACTGGAAGGAAAGTTGCTCTGTGTCCAGACTCCAGGGTACAAAAGCATGATCGTTGTCATCTCCAAAGTACAATAAGTTTGTGAATTCAAGGCTACCTTTTTTCCAGGCTGATGTTATTACAAAGTTATTGTACTTACTTTCAAATTGTAGAAAGTGAAATGCCAAAATGAACAAACTAGGTATAGCTTCCCAGAACATCTTGACAGCAGCCTTTAGCTGGTGCTCCGGTTCTGTTAATAGTTTCATACCAACTATGAGGTGTTCATAAAAGTACAGAGGAAGGACCCACAGTTTGGCATCTCCATATGAATTTAGCAGATCCAATTTAAATGCTTATCTAAAAAAAGATATGTAGTTTAGAATATAGTTTGAAATGTTATGTGCCAGTACTATATTTAAGTAGAATCTTTTATATAAAATATATATATTCATTAATACAGTAAGCTGCTATATTTGTTTCATTTGGGGTTTTCATTCTTTTTAACAGTATTTAATAATTTATAAACTACCCAGATTTGTTAAGATTCAGGTTGCATATAAGATTGATGATGATGATGATGATGATGATTCAATGATTATAACATAGGACAAAACATTGAAAAAGTGGGAAGGAACATGTTCAAGAACAGCTTGTTATAGTCTTCCATAAATGACGTAGAAAAGAAAAGAAAAGGTTTTCTAGTGCTTCCATTATTAGCATTTTTCATTTAAATGACTATCATTTTATGAGTCAAGGCAAGGGTTGGTTACAAAGGGATTCAGAGTAAATTTCTCAGACATTTAACATGATTGACTCTCTTCCCTAAATAAAATCAGTTACCCAAAGCTGAGTTAATTTACCTTTACTCCCTTCATATGTTTAAACCCTTTCTTACTCTTTTTCTGGGTTAACCATAAAAATTAAGGCTTGATTTCATGCTTTGTCCCCAAGCCAAAATTGTGGTACGATTCTCACAGTTCTTTCTTATGTCTTTGTTTCTCTTCCAGCGACAGTCTTATTCTCAAACAGACAAAGAAATGAAACATTGAGTGTCTCCTTGAACCATGCAGATGACTGACAGAATGGGAATTCTGGGCATTTGGATATTGTACCTTTGAGGCCCATAAACATTACCTTGGGATTTCTCCTTAGTTGTCATCTTCACCCATGTCAACTTCCCAACTCGTCCCTTCCTAAAAGACCTTTTCTAGCTAATGTAGCTCCATTTTTCTGAGAATAGCAACAATAGGAATCGGCTTTATTCCTGATGGATCAGATGTTTACTGGGAGAAACAAAGAGAGTTGCATTATGCAATTTTCTCTGTTGGGGCTGACTTTTTAAGTAGATCAAATTGTTGCTGTTAAGTTTCTGATGGGTCTATGTCATGCCTTATATATAAAATCCCTGGCTCTTCCATTTTTCATTTCTGACTTACTTTTCCATTCCCTGTTCCCTATTGAACATCTCATCTCAGGAATAGATGGGTCACAGGACTTTTGTAAGTGCTGTGATATATGTAACTTCGGTTGCCTTGTGATTCACTTCTTTATTAAATAAAATCAGGTCCAAAACTCATTCTGATAGCAGCTATATTTGTTTTCATTTTTAAAGGGTAGATTTCTTTCACCAGACAGTACTTACACAAAAAGGGAAAAAAATACCCATTTGAATACTTTTAAAGATCAGTTCACTGCAACATCTACTTTTGTTAAAAGTAGATGTGTGTAGTTGTGAGGAAATGGAGAGCAGGTGGCAGTTCATTGGTACTGAGTACTGGGGTTTTCCCCACTTTCAGAGCAGTTGCATTTTCTATCTTCCACACAATAATATTTTCTTTTTATCAGTTTTTGCTGTTCTATTTGGAAGTGCTCTGCTGTTGCCTTTTTCCTAGGGTGGAGAGAAAGAGACTAGCCCATGGCTACACAGCTAATTTGGGGGGAGGGGCACTAAGGACGAGTTCACAGTCTCTCAATTTCAAACCTGCCTTTAGTCACCAACTGGTTCTTGAATGATGCTTGACCAAACTGCATTACCATACCACCCACCAACATAAAGCCAATTGATCATGTTTCATGTCCTACCACAGACTTGATTAAAAATCTGGCATGTGCAATAATGAAGTATTGGCAGGTTGAGTGGTTGAATGTCTGGTTGTTTAACTTTTTTTCTGCCATTCTATCTTGAGAAGAATTCTTCCTTAAAAGCTGTATTATTTGCTGGCAGATAGTTTCAGCAATTTTATTTTAAAGTAAGTATACTGTTATCTCTAAATGAGCACACACTATATATAAATAATAACTACCAATGTCTGTGAAAAGGAATAATCGAATGTGGTGATTCGGCCTGTTGGACACATTTAGGGTTTTTAAAGCTTGTGAAGGATACTCCCACAAAATGGCTGCTATAAGAAGATGCCCTAACACAAAATGGCTGATATATTAAGCATGAAAAGTCAGAACAAGTATTCTACCTGAAGGGAACTTGAATTGCTTTCTGTTGTTGCCATGAAGTTCTAGCTTACCTTGTGACCCTCCCCACAAAGGTGGACATATTTTCCATATCTATGTCTGCAAAGCGCAGAGAATTTCTTATAAATAAAGATGCTGAAGGATGCTTTGCCAGATCCCAAACCTCCCTGGATTCTCAGTGCAATGTCAACAAAATCTAAGTTGCAGGAGCTAGAAGGCAAATGAGAAACATTTCCATTCCTCTTACACCTGTTCACATACAAGTGGGAAGTCCATGATGTGCCAGACAATGATAAACCACAGTTCTGAATTGTAAGTTGTGCAGATGAGAACATAAGTTTTTGTCTTTTTAGCACCATTGTAGAGTCAAGATTTGAAGTTGTTATAAGTCAAGCAGCATACAAATGTAATAAATACGCTGTACTCCCAGCAGTTTCCTTTCTGATCTTACAAATGATGTTAACCATTGCTGTTTAAAGCCTGACTTGCCAGGGTAGGCAACAACTCCCAGACTGGCTGAGCATGAGAAAGCTGGGTAGAATTGGATCTTGCTCAGATTTGCGTAGACTTCAGAAAACTGCAAGACTAGGGTAGAGGGTGTCATCTCCTTAGAAGCAAGTGTGAATCCATTTTCCTGTTGCTGCTATGAAAACTACATGTAGTGATAGCTCTATGCCACACTGGTGAGGGCACATTTGGAATACTCCAAATGTCACTCACCCCCATAAAAAAGAGATGGTGAGGCCCTAGAAAATGCTGAGAAGAGCAATAAGGATGCTAGGTGGTATAGACCAGGGGTCTCCAACCTTGGCAACTTTAAGACTTGTGGACTTC
>JANHFP010003341.1:294760-308010 GCA_032468135.1 Calamaria suluensis
CTCAGCCAGCTAAGTTAAGCTGGCTGAGGAACTCTGGGAGTTGAAGTCCACAAGTCTTAAAGTTGCCAAGGGTGGAGGCCTGTGGTCCATGCTGCCTTTCCTTCTATGGCCCTGTAGTTCCAAGCAAATCCAGCATCCACGTTGCAACAAAACCTATCCCTTCTGCGCACCCCAGGAAACCGAAAACGTTGTCAACAGCTGCTTTGGAAGGCAGACCCAAAATCCCTGGGGTCCCCGGCTTAGACAAAGAAAAGCGCACAGCAAAATTCACTTGGCAGCCTTTTAATTTCTTACATAGATACATATCTTACTTTGACGAAATTTGGGGGGGCTCTCCGCCACAGCAGAAAGCCTTCTAGACAAATACAAAAAGAGCTGAAGTCACTGAGACGGAAGGGCGCGCGGCATTCACCCACGGAGAACAGAACACGTTTCAGTTGTTGGTGAACAAAATATTGAGTGCGCATTCTATCCCATCGCTGGCAGTATAAAAGCAATTATATAAAAAAAGGAAGACCCCACGGTATTTCCTGCGGGAATTGTGTATTTATTCCTTAAAATTTAAGATTTGGGCACGGTAAAAGCCGTATGCTAAAGAGTTCGTTTTTTATTGGCCAGAGTTTTAAGACCGCACCCTGCCAATGACGAAACGGAGGAGAGGGGAGAGCCGGAAAGGAGGCTCCGAATTTTGAAACGGCCGGAAGGAGTTGCAGTTTGGCTTTTTCCGTGAGGAAGCCCGAGCTGCTCTGGCCATATCGTTCCCCTTTTTTGGTGTCTTTTAAAGTCAAGCGGAGAAAGGATGGGAAAACAGCGAATCGTTTTTGGGGATCTAGTTGAGGTTTTTGAATGGGCTCTTCACGCTAGGGAATTTCTATACAAGTATCTTGTGTGTGCAGTTTTATATACACGCCCCGTTTCTTCAGTGTTCTTAATCCTCTTATGCCCGAGGACCTGTCCTTTCAAGGAAGGTGGCACAAAATGCACCAGGTTGACTTCATGCCATCTCTTGCTTCGCCCAGAGTTGCCTTTATCAGTTTGCCACCTGTGGGCAATTGTGCCCACTGGCAGCTGCATACTTACTCCACTTGGAAGGACCTTTGACACATTCCCCTAGCTCAGGCATGGTAATAAAGGGTGTCTTTATACTGGGTGGGAAGTAGATCTTCAACAAAAGCTACTGGCATTCCAAAGAATGTGATTCCGGCCAAGAATCTTAAAAGACATTCTGAGATTAAAGGTAATTAAGTATGGCATCATCCCTTTAACCTCGTGCCCCTTTTCTCTGCTAGCAGCGGAGAAAATGTCCAGTGCCAATGTCTTTTCCCCAATTCTTGCTGATTGTTCATCACCAGCTTTGGGGATGTGGTTGTTAAAAGGTACTATGGGGCGGGGAACTAGTAATTCCTATTTATCATTTCTGGTGCTTCATTCCCTCACCAGGGATAGGATTTTCAATACATGATGGAAGAGTGTCCCATCCACATAAATCAATGTTCAGGATGCCATGAACAGGATCCCACAAGTCAAACCTGCGTACAGCTGACTAAGTCATGCTCTCCTGTGTGTACTCCTTTACTATACAGACTGAATAGAATGAATCCTTGATAAACTCACAAGGTGCTGCAATTATCCAAGGTGCTAGTTTCAAGAACTCCATGCAATTGCCAACACAAGGACCCTACAGAGCTGCAAAAATAGTGGGAAAAGATATTAAATTCCACTCCAGCAGAGAATAATAGATCCTGTTTTCAAGGTATCTTTTTTCATTTCCCTGCTTTGCAACAAACTAGCAGGGAATGTAATTTTAAAATCTTGATTATTTGATAATAGCCCCATGGCATGCAGAAAGCAAACATTAAAACATTTTGGAAGGCTTTTTTTTGGCTACTTGGCTGGTTTTGTTCTTTAAGAGCTGCATTTATATATAAATTAGTATGTGTGTGTGTTCGCGCGCGTGCATCTGCACACCCATGTGTGTGCTGGGTGGAACTGGTTGTGTAGGGAGATTCTTCTCCCATAATTGGTTTTCTTTTAATGTTCTTATGTAAATATATATATATATATATGAGGACAGATCAAGATATACAACTGTGAAATTAGACACACACATGGGGAGATCAAGGATTCACAAATTGCTACGCAAAACTGCCACGTCTAACGGGATGTGGATGAGTACATCGACTGGAATGGGTGAAGGGAAAAGGAGCAGTTGCCATCAGAGATAATTTCAACCTTGCTTTGCACTGTGTGGCCATATTAATCTCCCTCACTAATGAAATGAGAGGGAAACATACTGTTGTTGTTCCACAGTATTTTCCAGAATCATCAAGAGTTCCCTCAAGGCATGGATAAAAAGGCAGCTGCTCTCTTGAAACCATCTTGTGGTGCTATGCACCTCTTAACTTGGCCCAGTCTTTCAAGGGTTGAAGAGGAACATTAATGCCTTCTTGAAAGTCTGACAATGCAGTGTTCCTCAAAACCATCTGGTTGTCAAGGTACAAAAAAGGGAGGGCCCATTTAGCCCCATTTTGCTTTTAGTGACATCCACCTTAGGGCTAGAGAATGGTGGTGGGGAGAGATGGCAAAGAGAAAAGGAATGCATGATAATTCATACCTTTTCTTACTGAAACAAGGGAATGTCGAGCCATTTGTCCAAAATCCTTTTTTGATCTTTCATATTTTCCCTTGTACTACCCTTCTCCCTCCCACCACAGTTGTTTGGATTTATTGAATGATTTAGGGAACTGTGTCACTAGGTAGCTTCTCCCTCATCCAGAGTTTGAGGAGTTGGTTTTCCTCTCCAAGAAGAAGAAACAGCAACAAAGGTAATGACATCGTTGTGGGGAATGGGGTCCATTTAAAGGGGCTTGTCACTTTCTTTTTTCAGGTGACTGTAAAAACAAGAAAGGAGGGAGGGAAAAGAGTGAACACAACATCATTAAGGTGTATAGTTAAAAAATAAATCTCTATGTAATATAATGGACTATGTAATAATGGTGTTGAGAAAACAATAAATGACAAACCCACAAAAACAAAAAAGGTTTGTTTGTAAAGCAAATTAAATAATAGATAAACTATTCTGATCCTAAGATAGTATTCCCATAAATACCTGGATGAACAGGCATATCTTCAACTGTGGCCTGAAATAAGATAGTGTAAAAATCAGTCCAATACCTATTGGGGGAGAGTTAGTTGCCATCCATTCTACCAGCCTTAGTTGTGCCCCAAACCTGCAACTTTTAGTTCTTTCTTCTTCCTGCAGCAGCAACTGCCATAGAAAATAAAACAGTCTTGGCCTCACAAGTATTGGGAGGGCCCTTAAAGGAAAGGGGGAAAGACTGATAGTCATTTGGAGTCAGTCCTTGTCAATTTAATTTCTGGTTGGTTGGTTTTCTTTACCCCTGAAAAGATTCTCAGAGTAGCTTACAAACTACAGTTACAATAGTGTAAAATCATTAAAATATAACAATATTTCAATTGATGGATTTACACCCTTTGAAGTTAGCTTACAAAACAAGTTCAAATAAAACCCTAAATAGCATAACAATAATAAAGCAACAAAAGAAAACAAATTGAAATAGCTACAAGGTGTTTGTTTTTTAAGAAACTGAAATACTTCTGAGAACATGATAGTCTTTGTTGCCTAAAAAGCAGCAATAAGACATCAGAATAGGGGTGAAGAACCAGTGGCTCCCCAGATGTTCTGAACTACAGAAACCAGCATTCTTCATTATTAACTGTGATGGCAGATATGTTGGAAGCTGTAGTTCAGCAGCAAAGTTCCCCATCTCTACACCTGCCCAAAAATGACGTTCCAACATAACTGGAACATCTGGCAGTCATCTAATCTGTGAACAGATATATGAAGAAAGAGTTTAAAAGATGATCTTCACCAAATGTTAGGTGAGTATAAAACAAATGCACTCTTCTATATTTGTCTTCTCCCTTTTGGTGCTTTCCAGAAAGATTGAACTCTATGATCAAAGACTGCCTAGGAATTGTGTCCAACATAACTGGTGGACACAAGTTAAAACTTTCAAAAGTCAGATCAGCTTCCTGAATGGTGCTAGGAAACAATCTAAAAGCTACTGCAGTTCTGTTAACACTAGCTCAATATCATCATAGAAATCAGAATCAGTTGTTTTCAATCCCATGATTACAGTACACATTCAATGAAGTTACTATTTACTTCTCATATTGTGCAATGGATTGCCTTATTTTTGAGAAGAAGCAGAGCACAGCTTTACAAACTGATTCTGAATAATAACCACCAACCAATCAACCAATGCAAGTATCTACTGAGAAAGAAATGTCATAATGCAACAATATACCAGGTTTCTATTTTTCAAAAGTTCTCTTGCAGCAAATTCATATGAATTCATCTGCCAAGAAATAACAGCACATTGCAGATAATCATAAATAATGTTCTAGGTTACTTAAGTAATAAAGATCATTTTTCATGCAGTAATAAGATATGGAAACTTTGGGTAGGAGATAATGTTCTAGCTCTCTTTCAGAGAAGCTTCTTCACTATTACCAGTCTGATCAAGGAGAACCAAATAGGTTTCTAGGAATCTTTTACATTCAAATTCTTATCTCTCTCCAATCTCTGCCAAATTAAGGCAAAGATAGGAAGTTGTATTTAAGATCCCTTTGAACCACCAATTCCTGGCCTGAACTGACTCTTTTCACCCTGTGAAAAGCAACATAACATGTGCACATCTTAAAATGCTAGTTTACCTGTAGTAATCCTCTTGTGTGGGAAGTGGCACCCCATGCAGAGGGTGATGGGCATGCAACCACTGCTGCTGTTCCAGGGCCAAGCGCTGCAGCTCGGCTGACTGGGCATGCATGGCTTGGAGCTGGTGTGCTGCAGACATTGGGGCAGACAGAGAGCCAGGCAGGTCTCTGTAGGGGGCAGCTGCAGGCAAAAGCAGAAAAGACAGAACAATAAATTGCAACTGGTTCCAACATGTACTCAATTCAGGGGTCGTGGGATCATTCCTTAGCAGAATATAAAGACGGATTGCAGGTTTCTTTTACCTTCCATAGGACAAAGAAGAGTAAATGTCAGAAGTTTAGTTACACGAACGTGTAGACCAGAGCACACCTGAAATGCAGACACTCCTGACTCCCTGCCCCATTTCTGGAAATCCTTAAAGATCTGGATTTTTCTAAGGCACTAACACCTAACACCTTAAGAGTAGAGCTCAATGTCTATATTAGGATTGGATTATCATTTTTAGGAGACTCTACTTCATTATTTATTTCTTGCTTCTGTTTTGTATACTGAGCTGCCTATTGAGATGGATAGCTGTATAATCTGTTTAAAAATAAACAGGAGGCTGACTTATTTTAAAAGTCAGATAATTCATGAAGAATATATCTGAGAACACCAGTCCCCAAGGTATTGTTTCTTATCATTCCTTCTGTTCTGGATTTGGGCACCAACTCAATTACTCAATCAATTTTCCCTACTGCTATTCCTGTCAATCGAAAAGTCGGTAGTTCAGCGGTTCGAATCCTTAGTGCCGTGTAACAGGGTGAGCTCCCATTACTTGTCCCAGCTTCTGCCAACCTAGCAGTTCAAAGGTACATAAAAATGCAAGTAGAAAAATAGGGACCACCTTAGGTGGGAAAGGAAACAGCATTCATCTTTGGTGTTTAGTCATGCCAGCCACATGACCATGGAGATGTCTTCAGAAGCGCTGGCTATCCAGCTTAGAAACAGAGATGAGCACCGCCCCCTAGAGTCGGGAACAACTAGCATGTATGTGTGAGGGGAACCTTTACCTTTATTCCTTCCCCCCCACCCAATGTTTCTAGATGCCTTTCTGTTTGGTTGACATCATATTTCCTCCACTCCTTAAAGTTCTTACCAAAAAGCTGGTGGCGCAGCACTTCATTTTCATGGAGTGGGTGAGGCAGAAGTGGATTAGGTATAGTGCCTGCTGGGTAGGGTATTCTGGTGAGATGTGACCCAGAAGCCAGTGGATCAATAAGAGGGTGAACAGAGGCAGAAGCTGCAGATGACAAATTAATTTTTAGTTACACCAGGAAGAAGGGGAAAACAATACTACATACTGCATGTGTAGGATATAAGGAATTTGAATGCACTTTAGCCTAGTTCTTTATATTCACATTAATTAATTATATATAGTATTACTATATAACACCCTTTCTGTAATCTTACAATATAGTATGAAAATACTGTTTTCTATATCAAAGGCCAATTCAAAAAGAACAGTGGCTTACCTCACAGTCAGAAAATTCATGCCTGAGGTAAGGCCAGTCTTTTGTTTGTGCAAATACTCATAGTAATACTTATATTTAAATATTCAACAACTTACCTCATATGCTTATTGATTTAGATGTGGCATACAGTCCTAATCCTGATTTCATCAAAAATAGAAAAGGATGGAAGGTAAAGTGGAGGGAGGGAGGGAAGAATAGGAGGGCAGGGCAGGAAGCTTGAAAGCTTTCTTGAGGTACTCAGAATTCAATTTTAGTTAGCGGTCTTAGGTTACAAATACAGAGATTATAATTAATTCACTGACATTTCTGAGTGATAGGTCTAACACAGTTGCTGAGACTTAATTCTGAGTGATGTAAGCAAACTTGCAGCTGAGCTCTTAAGAAAGAAAAGTGTTACATGACCCTCCATCCACCAACATTTCATGCAAGCTGAAAATGAGCACATGAAGGAGAAGGGCTGAATCCCAGAGTTCTCCCTGCTGTACTAGTTTTCCCTTGCACAGGAATCCCGCGTTCAACCTTTCTCCTGAAAGTGTCCAATCAGAATTCAACCGTTCCAAAGAGACATTTGAAATCTACTTCCAGATCATGCTGGAGGCCAAGGAATCTCACCTGCATGGATAGCGTCCTGCTGGTGGAGATGGAGGTGGGAGTGGATGTGGGAGTGCTGGTGATGATGGGGGGTCACATTGAGCATCTGCAGCCGAGCCAAGGGATCGTTGCTCAGAGCAGCCACTCTCTCGGCATGCTGTCGTTCAGCTGCCAATCGCTCGGCATAAGACATGTCGGGGCGCAAAGCTGGGCCAGCCGCCAGGGCTAGCCGTTCTCGCTCCAAGTGGCCCAGCCCTGGATGGAAGGGAAAAGCAGGGTGGAGGCCTGGACCTGCCTGGAGAGCCAGCCCACCATGCCGTGGGAAAGGATCCATTGCAGCACTGGGCACGGCATGGAGCTGCTCCAACTCGGCTGGTTTCACTTCAAAGCCAGGCTTAAGACGCTCACGCAGGTCGCGATCCCTGAGATCTCGTTCCCGGGCTTCCCGTTCTCGCAATTCTCTCTCCCGCGTGGCTGGGTCGCTGCTGTAGATGGCCGGCACATTGTAACCAAGCAATCCTGGATCAACTGCACCCAACGGGACATAGAAGGGGTGATTCCGGTTGCTCGGAGACATGACGTGAGGCCGGGCGTACTCACTGAGGGTGCGAAGGGCTGGCGTGTCAGGGCCCAGATATGGTGGGACAGTCGCTACAGCGCTGCCTTGCTCGAAAGATGGGCGATGAGGAACAGGGCCAAGAGATGGACAATCTACTGGTCGGCCCTCTTGGGCAACTTTCTGCAAGAGAAGAGAGAGAGGGTCATTTACCAAGACGTGTTCTGCTTGCCAAGGATACTGGGTGATATGTGTCAGTGCATCTACCTTCTGACAAACTTGGCAGTTAATAAACATGGCTTGCATAGTCAACTCTAACTGGCAGCAGCTCTCTGAAAACCTCTGGCAAGGATATACCTGATTCTGCAATTCTATTATCCTTTCAGAGGAGAAAGCAAGAATCAAAGGGGGAGTTTCTGCATGTCGCTGGCGTTTACTTACCACGCTTCGTTCCAGTTCCCTTTCTTTCTCCCTTTCCCGTTCTTTCTCTCGCTCCCGCTCTCTTTCTCGCTCTTTCTCTTCCCTGGCCTTCTGTTCAGCCTCTCGGCGCACTTTCTCAACAAGATCGGCTCGTTTCTTGGCCAGTTTAGAGCCATCCAGGGGCACAAAGTAGAGATCAGTCCGTGAACAAGAATTAAAGCCCCGATCCAGATGTTTGTTGAACCTGGGTGAGAAAGACACCTGAATATCTCAGCCTCCATATGAACTCCCCCTGGGTAAACCCAAAGAACACCAGTACAAGATTATTTGATCTACAAGAATTAGAAACACTAGGCCAAATGTCACAACAATTTTAATTTTGCATTGTTTATTCTGCTTCTATTCCTTGTGAGCAGCACAGTGGCTTAAACACTCGCCTCTGACTTGGAAGGTCGAGAGTTCAGTCCTAGGCACCAGATGCTTCTCTATCAGGATGCAAAGAGAAAATATCTTCTGCATATCCTGTGTAGGCATCAGGAAGGGCATCCGGCCATAAACACTCGGCTCCACTCAGTCGCCCCAATTCCACCCGATAAAAGGCATTAAAGGATCATAAAAATAAAAATTGTGCTTCCGTTTCTTGAATAGAGAGGTAAAATGCAGAAGCCATACAAAGCACTATGACTTATAAACGTCCATCAGAAATTCCTTTTCAACAGCAAGTCTAACTTTTGAGATTTTAACAAGATGTCATATGCAAAGCTTTTAGAAATGGGTGAGGTATGAATCAATTAAATATGCATAGCCATGGGGGAATGCTCTCCCTATAGCAGTGATGGGCTTCATATTTTTTTTACTACCGGCTCTGTGGGTGTGGCTTGGTGGGCATGGCAGGGGAAGGACACTGTAAAATCTCCATTCCCACCCCACTCCAGGGGAAGGTTATTGCAAAATTCCCATTTCCTCCCAATCAGCTGGGACTCGAGAGGGAAAGAATGGATAGGGGTGGAGCCAGTCAGAGGTGGTTATTTACCGGTTCCCCAAACTACTCAAATTTTCTGCTACCAGTTCTCCAGAACTGGTCAGAACCTGCTGAAAACCCACCTCTGCCCTATAGGGATATTCCAAGCCCACTTGCTCAGTTTTGGGGTTTTATTAAAGAAACCTTCTCTTCTGCTGAATTCTGCCAATTCAAGTGGCCAAACAAGGAATTCCTTGCCCTCAATCCCTTCATCTCCCTTCCCCCACCCTCTCGGTTTCCTTGTGTCCCTTACCTGGCTGATTGGCTGGCATGACTTGGGACATCCACCACTTTGGGAGCTGGGGAAGGACTCCGTATCGGAGGCATTGGGCTATCAGGGGGCTCGAATTCCTCTGAAGGCTCTTGCTTGATTTGTGCAGCACTGATTGGCAGGGGAGGCAAGGGTGGGGCGGGGGCAGCCATACTTCCAGAGGCAGGAGGGACAATGGGGGCTGGTGAGGAGGCTTTGTATCCTCCCGCCGCCGGAGAAGAGCTTAATCTGTACCCTGGGGGTGTGGCTACACGGAAGGAGGATGTCGAGGATGCAGGAGGAGAGCCTGGCTTGTATGGGGCTGGCGGCTGGAAAGTAGGAGATGGAGAAGCTGTGCGCTTCCCATAGGGGGCTGTCGTTGGGGTCCCAACTGGAGGCGACGCTGTCTTATACGGAGCTGTAGAAGACGAGGCCATCGTGGTTATGACAGTGGAGAGGGTAACTGAAGCAGAAGTGACTGGGGGTCCAGCCCCATGGGCAGGTGAAGGGGGAGGGGGAGGAGGAAAGGCATAGGTGGCTGCACTCTGCCCTTGAGGGTGGCTGCAGAGTCCAGAGTATGTCCCCTGGGATGAGGAGGAGGAGGAAGAGGAGGAGGAGGAAGAGGAGGAGGAGGAAGAAGAGGAAGATGCAGAAGGAGCCTGACTGTATGTAGCATGGCTATGGGGTGGGTAGAGGCGCAGCCCATAGGCAGCATGGGGAGGGTGATGCGGGCCTGGCTCTAACGGGTGGGAATAACTGCTGGATGTCTGGGGTGGGGCAACCGCTGCTGGAGAGAGACCAGCCCCATTGCTGTGGTTGTGATGGTGCTGCTGCGGCTGCTGTTGCTGGTGATGAGTGGGCTGGCCAGGGAAAGAGGCAGGAGGATGAGAGTTAGTGTTCCCTAGTGGGCGGCTGTATGGTGGTGGGCCTTGACTCCACACAGGCTGGGAGGGCATGGAGGGCTGCGTGTACTTGGGCGGCTGGCTGGATACAGAGAGGCTGCTGGGTGGTGGGAAGGAGTGGCCATACGACGAACTGTAACTGGGCAATGCCTGGGAAGGGGGAGGAAGGGGATACTGAGCAGAAGAGCTGGGGGGCGGAGGAGGAGGAGGAGGGGCATAGGGATAACGAGAAGGGACTGGTGACTTATCCTGCCCTATGGCATGGGGCGATGAAAGATGTCCGCTTAACGCTTGCCCCACCACTCCCGGTGAGCTGGAAGTCACAGACATGTTATTTAGAGGGCGCAGAGCTGGAGGCGGAGGCAGGTTGGCTAGCACATGCGGGAAAGTCGCAGCAGCAGAAGGGATTATTGATGGGGAGTTGTTTGGCGGTGTCTTCTGAGGAGGCAAGCCACCCGCCACAGAGGCTAATGAAATAGGAGTTGTTGGAGGCGGGTTGTGCTTAGTGCCAAGGGACTGCTCACGCCCGCTTGGGGTCGGAATCCCCACTCCTGCGCTCACAACTTTGGGCCCCAGTTGTACCATGTTAGCATTGGGATACAGAGAAGCATGCATTGTGCAGGACGAAGAGGATGAAGAAGAGGGGGAGGAGGATGAGTTGGTGGAAGGAGTGGGACCTGGGGGGGCTTGGCCCTGTGCCTGGAAAATCCTTGAAGCCTGGGCTTCAATTTGAGACTGGTAGCCACTTGGGGGTCCCTGAGGGTGAACCTCCCCTGATAGGCTGAAGTTGGATTCTGGGGGACGGGCAAGGCCCTCTGGCAGGGGAGCTAGTGAGGGGCTCTGGGGAAAGAGCGGGGGGTGATGATAAGAGCGGGCGGGTCCTTGTGAAAGCACAGAGGAGGAATCAGAATCATTCTCCACACTGCCAGGGCTGTAGACACTGGGAGAGGTGCTTCGATTATCTTGGTCAATGTCTCGTGGGTCACTGCTTGTCTCATCGTTGAAGCTATGGCCATCTAGGCTGTCCACATCTGAAGGAGATTGAGGCCTTGGCAGCTCCTAGGATTTAAGAAAAACAATGAATACTCAGCAGATACTCTTTCAGGGATATGAAAAGAGACCTTGCTAGGTAAGCTATGGAGCGATGTTAAAAGAAGAATTGCAACTGGGTATAGGAAATGCTGCCTTATTTGTATGTGAATTATCAGCTACCTCGACAAGCAATGGAAAATACAACCACGATTGTCAGATATTTTGATAGCGCAGAAGTGGATACTTAATAGATTAATAAGAGTTGGAAGGGACCTTCTAGTCCCTTCCAGCTCAACTCCCTGCTCAAGCAGGAAACCCTAAACCATTTCAGACAAATTGTCGCCCAATTTCTTCTTTAGAACTTCCAGTGTTGGAGTGTCCACAACTTCTGGAGGTAAGTTGTTCCACTGATTACTTGTTCTAACTGTCAGGGAATTTCTCCTTTGTTCTAGGTTGGTTCTTGGCTACATGAGCTTAGGAAAAAATAATGCTGAGAACGTTTGGAACTGAGCCATCCTAAGGAAGAGAAGCTGTAGGAAAAACCTACTTCTGTTTTAGTTTTCTTTGCAGCATTGGTATCCTCTCCTTCACTCTCCGAAATCTCCTCTGATCGACTTTGCTTGCTTCCTTTAGGTGCCATTGATTCCTCCACACGGCCTTTCTGCAAGACAGATGGACAGGGGAAGGGACATATTGCAGAAGCAAAAAAAAAGTAAATATCATTTGTTCAAAGTCTACATGTTAAATTTTCTGCTTAGCTACAGAAAATGTAATATAATTCACAAGCAAGTAAATTTAATTGAAACTATTTCCTGTATTGGTCACATAGGTGATTCCATTATTGCACAGATCAGGTAGTGACCAAGAAAGTATCAGACTGCTAAGGGCCCAATTTAGGGAAGATTTAGGGCAGATTAGGACAACTGATGGTGGAGGTTATGTAGGTTAACAAATAAACAATAATTGCCTTAAAGAGGAAGGACTTTCAAACTCTAATAAATGTTTTTGCAAACAGCTGAAAACTCTACCTTGGTAGTTTGACGTGATTTCTCAGCTTTGCCATCACTGCTGGAAGTACTGACACCACCAGGAGATGCTCGACCCCGGGTTCTGAGCTCCTCTCGGGGCCCCGGAGTCTCCTTCTTTCGACCACTCCGCATTGACATCTTTTGAGACAACACACAATTATTTATTTCAGGTTTTTATATCTCCTTCCAAATCTTTCCTGTCTCCTGCCCTGAACCTTTCTGTCTCTTCTCAGTTTGGATTTTCATTATGTGTAAAGCTATCAAAAATATCAGTATCTGGATTCACAATCTCTATTTGGTAGAACAATTCATCAATCTCCTTGTCTATAGTGATTTTGTCTTTAGAGGTATTTGTCTAAAGCATTGCTTGCCGAGTGAGGCAAGTGAAAGACTTTAGACCAGAGGTTCCCAAACTTGGCCGCTTTAAGACTTGTGGACTTCAACTCCCAGAATTCTCCAGCCAGCTATACAATTTTAATAGCAAAATACTGTACATTTATTTCATGTAGTGTAGATTTAAAATAAAAATATCTGAATGGAATTTTCCAGCTCCTGGGTGTATAAAAAATGCAAACAACCACTTTTTCTCTTTACATTCTTTCCACTCCATTCAGTGTAGGAGAACAATTTTGTGTCATACAATTTTCCTCCTTTGCCTTAGTGAAATACAACAAGTGATCTGCTAAATTAAGCATGAGTGATCACCATCCATTTACAGTTATTTCCTGGTTATGCTGTCTTTGTAAAACTGCAAAACCAGTATAATGTTAGGTACTTAGCAGCATAACTGATAGGCTTGGAAGTTTAAGTTGTATAGGTTAGTTTAAAGTAATGAAAAGGACAAATTATCTTAGATCAGGGGTGTAAAACTCAAGGCCCAGAGGCCACATCTGGCCACCCTGGAAAGAGCGAAGGACCAGCCCACAGTCCTTCCGCCAGCAAAAATGGGCTCCCAAGCTCCGTCTTTGGCTGCCACAGCCTCCTACAACCCTCTGCCAGTCAAAATGAAGCTAGGGAGGGCAGCATGCGCCACAGGCACTGAAAGGAGTGATGTTGAGATAGCCATGCCCACTGTGGCCACCCCACCACTACCCCCTAAAGCAGGGGTCTCCAACCTTGGCAACTTTAAGACTTGTGGACTTCAATTCCCAGAATTCCTCAGCCAGCAAAGCTTTGCTGGCTGAGGAATTCTGGG